>JBAMBQ010000134.1:0-18375 GCA_037044495.1 Stegana nigrithorax | reverse complement strand
ATCTTGTTCTAAACTCGGACGTGAGCTCGTTAGCCACAGGAGGGCCCACGAGGTACCCTTACGGCAGAAGAGGCTCACCAGGCTACATAGATTTTGCGCTGACAAGAGGAGTCCTGGGAATCCATGCAGAGATACGATCGGTTGTTGAGCTCAGCTCCGACCATCTACCTCTAATAATCACTCTAGACGGTGCAGCAATTGCATACCCCAAGATGGAGAGGTTAATTACAAGGCGCACTAACCTTGAACAGTTCCAAGAGCACCTTGAGTCCTCCTTGAATCTCAACATGGAGCTGAATTCCGAGAATGACATAGTAGAAGCTATAGACTCTCTTAACGCCAAAATCAAGGATGCAGCGAGAATAGCTACTCGTACCCCGGTAGGGAGGCCTGCAGAAGCCAGAATTCCGGTCACTCAAGAGATTCTGCTGCTAATCGCTAGGAAGAAGCGCCTACGCAAACGATGGATTAGGTCGCGCCACCCCCTCGATAAAACCGAATGGAATAGAGCAAGGAATTTGCTCCATCAAACATTGGCGGAACACAAATCTGCTTGGTTCAACGAGAGGCTAGCCAACACGGGGACTGAAAGCGATGCGACGCACTCGCTTTGGAAGGCCACGCGCGCCATCAAAAGACGCTGCGCTAGGAAAGCGCCATTGGCTGACAGCAACGGGGCTTGGTGTCGGTCCGATCTGGAGCAAGCGGAAGTGTTTGCAGCGCATCTTGCTGAACGTTTTCAACCTTTTGATCTCGCCAGTCCGCAGCAAGTTGAACAGACACAGAACTTGTTGACTCAAGCGCTACAGATGGACTTGCTTATTGAACCGTTCGAACCTAGCGAGATAGCTGAAGTAATTGCTAGCCAGAACATCAAAAGAGCACTAGAACATGATGCCGTATGCAATGCCACTTTAAAGGCACTGCCCAGTCGTGCGATCCTCTACATTACGTTGGTGTTCAACGCTATCGTGAGGATGCAATGCTTCCCTCCTCAGTGGAAGCTCGGTTTGATCTCCATGATCCATAAGCCTGGCAAACCGGAACGGGACCCTGGGTCCTACCGGCCGATCAGTCTCCTCCCTTCGACCTCGAAGGTGTTTGAGAGACTGATTGCCGCACGGATGGTCAGGATCATGGATTCTCAGGGGATTATGCCTGAGCACCAATTTGGATTTCGTGCCGGCCACTGCACTGTTGAACAGCTACATCGCGTCATCGAGCAGATATTGGCTGCCTACGACAGTAATGAGTACTGCAACGCCCTCTTTCTGGATGTTCGGGAGGCATTCGATCGTGTGTGGCACTCCGGAATCCTGGTGAAAATCAAGCAGACGCTGCCTGCGCCTTACTTTGGCCTACTGCGATCGTACCTTGAGGGAAGGCGATTTGCGGTCCGATTTCACTCGGCCCTCTCTACTGAACATGATGTAGGAGCCGGAGTTCCTCAGGGATGTGTGCTTGGCCCTCTGCTCTATTGCCTGTACAGCCACGACATGCCGCGACCGGACGATAGCCTACCCGGAACGTCAATGCTTGCAACATTTGCTGACGACGTGTGCGTCACCTACAGATCCCGATGCGGTCGCGACGCTGCCGAAGGCATCCACAAATACGTAACTGCATTTGCCGAGTGGGCAAGGAGATGGAACATCAGCATCAACGACGACAAGACAGTCAACGTCTGCTTCACGCTCAAGCGAAGTACTCCTCCGGCGGTGCGTATCGACGGAAGCCCAGTAGCTCAAGCGAACTCCACTAAATACTTGAGAGTCATACTTGATCGCAGACTCACATTCGCAAAGCACGTGACTGCGATCAGAATGCGCTTACGTGCTGCGGCGGCTAAGTTCTACTGGCTCCTTGGGCCGAGAAGTAAATTGTCACGGTTACGGTACGGTACGGCTGCCAAATATGGGGCCTAGCCTGTGACAGCCAAATACGACGTATACAGGTCGCACAAAACAGAGTTGCGAGGACGATCACCGGCTGCGAGTGGTACGTAAGAAACACCACTTTGCATCGTGACGTAAAGTTGCACACGGTTTTTGACACTATTAACCTGCATTCGAGCCGTTACCACGACAGGCTGGAGCGTCACAGAAATCGGATCGCTAACATCCTTAGCAGAACTCGCCCACAAAGGAGGCTCAATAGGCGACAATCGAGGGATCTCATACATCGATTACCTTCGATAATGGTTAGGAGAAGCTAACGCGTCATTATTGTTATTATTGTTATTGTTAAATTTTATTGTTATAAATTGACAAAGCTAACCAATAGTTAGCCGGCGCGCCCAATCGGGTAGAATTAATAGACACCGAGGACACAAAGGAGTTATCAAAATACTCCGTATACCTCAAATAAAATAAAAATAAAAAGTTAAAAAAAAAAAAATGCAAACGTCATAAATGACGTAAAGGTTGATACAGATTCTATTCATAATATGCTACATATTATAATCATTTTGCTAACAGCAAACTTCTTGCTAAGATTATATAAGATGCATAATAGTAAAATAAAGAAAAAGTATCTCACAAGATCAGCCTCTGTGGCAATAATTGCCTAGAATTTTCACTTAAAACAAAAAAAAAATTATGACAAAGTTGAACATTCAACAAATCCTTTTGCCAATCAATGAATTCATGGATAGAAGTCCTAACTAGACTGGTAGAAATTAAACAAAATTTCGCTAAGTCATATAAGTCAGTATATCGAACAGAACCGGTCAGTGACCAAACATTTAAAAACATTACGATATACTGATAGAAAACTTTGAATTGGCAAAACAGATAATAAACCATATTAAACCAGAATTGACAGCCGATGAATCTTTAACGGCAAATAATATAATTAAAGAATATGAGCAAAAGCTCAACAAATTGTTAGAGTTCAGGAACCTAAAAGCAGATGAGGAAACGTTCAACGACATAGAGTCTACATCTGACAACAACGACACATCTTACGTAGAAACAAAAGGACTATTTAACGACATACCAGACATACAAACAGAAGACACAATGCCTCAAACAGCAGTAGATTTCATCAAAATAGTTTCAGGCATGCTCCCGGAATTTGACGGCAAGGCGCAGAATCTCACTAGATTCCTCGACGCCATAGGAATAGTCAATTCCATTAAAGGAGAGCATGAACTTCTAGCAATTGAGTTAATAAAAACAAAACAAGTAGGAACTGCTAGAAATCTCATAAGTAATGAAACTACTCTAACAGCTGTGACAAAAACATTAAAAATTACAGTAAAGGGCGAATCACCTGAGGTTATTTCAGCTAAATGGCTGAATGCACAACAAAAGCAAAAGACGGCAATCCAATACACAAATGAAATTTCAGACCTGACCAAAGCATTGGAACATGCATTTATAACAGAGGGCATGCCGTATGAGTTAGCTAACAAATACTCAACTCAACAAGCTGTTAAGGTTATGATCATAAATTGCATAAATAAAAGGGTAAAATTTATCATGGAAGCTGGTAATTTCAAAAATTTGAACGAAGCACTTGCCAAATTTATAAACAGATGCTACTAGGAACAACGAACAAATCCATTCTTACTATAGCAACGAAAACCACATAGGTAAAGGCAGAAACCAAAACCAATATAATAGCAGAAAACAAAAATACACTAGAACACCTGAAACGAAAGTTTTCGTAATTGAGCCAAAGTATGAGGTCTCAACAACCAATAATTGTGCACTAGCCAATATACATCCTAATGTCCCCGCTGAAGAACACTTATCAGCATATAACTGTACCAAAACTATTAGCATTGAAACAATAGCTACAATAGAACAAAAAGCTAAAAAGAGACAACTGGATCATCAGCTCTGTAAGAACAAAGTACAGAAGAAAAAGCATAACAACTCAGTAGACGAACAAAATTCACGTGACTACTATAAGGCACACATAGAGGAAATAGATTACAATATCAAAGAACTTACTGATAAGATGGAACTATTACAAAACAAATATGAAGCCCTAAAGGCCACCAATGACTCGCTACTCGCTAAAAGCTACAAACTCGATAGTAACGCCAAAACTGAATTTTTACAAAATAACTGCGAAAGCTTGAAAGCCACCAACGAATCGCTACTAGCCAAAAATAACAAACTTAAAGTGGAACTAGAATCGTTACGTCAGGAACTCAGCGAAACCAAGGCAAACACACAAAATCAGCTACCTTCAAAGACAACCAAATCAAAATATCAAAACATATACAAGAAAAGCAACAATTGAAAAAGAGCAAAGGGCAATCATCACTCTGGATGATTATAATGTTTTGCTTACTCTACGTGACATATTGCTTATCGACGAATTTAATGACAAACAGTCTAATATTAAAAGCCTCGAAAAATGAGCTGAGGAAATGCTCACGGATATTACAACACACATGTAATATAGTACTAGAACGTACAATGAAACCACCATCCAAACTGCAAGCAACGCAGAACAATTACACGAATCAGTGGTAGAGTCCACAGCAGAGAGCGTGGAACCCGGCGAAAATTAAAATGATGGTCTAAATGTCGTTAATCATGACGACAATAAAATATGCAAAGTGCAAGAAACAAACGAAAATCAAGCACTTAACAAGACAATTAAAATTGGAAAGAAAACGTAGTGGCAGACGCACTGTCACGTATAACCATAGATGATTTAAAAGAACAAAATTTAAAAATTAATCATATCTACCAAGTGCAGACAAGATCTAAAACAAGACAAAAGATGCAAAAAGTCGGCGCCGACAATAAAAATAAAAAATCGCTAAAAAAAGATAAGCCCAAAGTTTATGAAGTCATTATTAGTAATGACGTTAAAAAATTCGTTAAATTGAAACTTTCCCTAGAAAAATGCTCATTGAAGCAAGGAAATAAGACAATATCACGAATAAAAGTTGACGATTTGCATATAAATGGAAACTTCGACCTAGGTCAGTTTTTTCAGCGACTTAATAAAGAAGTCGGTATGCAACAAATCAGTCAACTGCAAATGGCACCTAGTGAACAAATTTTCGAATTTGTATCACCAATATTATTTAAAGAAATGGGCAATAAACATTTAAAGAATGTTTCAGTAGCGCTACTGCCAAAGGTGACCATCATAAACAATAAAGATAAAGCGAAAATAGCATCAATCTTGTTACAATTCCACAACGACCCCGCTGAAGGAGGTCATTCCGGTGTTACGCGTACACTCGGAAAAATTAAAAGACATTATTATTGGAAAAATATGTGGAAAGATATAAAAAATTATATCAAACATTGCACTCAATGCCAAAAAGCAAAAGTAACTAGACACACAAAAACGCCGATGACGTTAACAGAAACGCCGGCAAAAGCATTTGACAAAGTAATAGTCGATACCATTGGACCTCTCCCAAAGTCGGAACGAGGCAATGAGTATGCAGTCACACTAATTTGTGACCTAACTAAATATTTAATAGCAATACCGATACCAGACAAAAGTGCAAAAACAGTTGCTAAAGCTATTTTTGAATCTTTTATACTAACCTATGGACCTATGGGGACGCTCATATCAGACATGGGAACAGAGTATAAAAATTCACTAATAACAAGTCTGTCGGAATATTTAAAAATTGACAATAAAACTTCAACAGCCCACCATCATCAAACACTCGGAACTGTAGAACGCAGCCACCGAACTTTCAATGAATATGTACGTTCATACATATCAGTTGAAAGAGATGATTGGGACGTATGGCTCCAGTACTTTACGTACTGTTTTAATACGACACCATCGGCAGTACACGATTACTGCCCATTCGAATTAGTTTTCGGAAGAATCCCAAAAGGATTTGACCAATTCAATAGTTTAGTTAGCATTACTCCACTCTACAATATAGAGGATTACTTTAAGGAATTTAGATATAGAATAGAAACAGCAAACATACGAGCACAGAGAATGCTCGGAAAAGCTAAAATAAAGCAAAAAACGCTTTATGACAAGTTGTCCAATGACTTCGACATAAAAGTAGGAGACTCCGTCTTACTACGAAACGAAGTAGGACATAAACTAGATAATAAGTATACCGGACCGTACATAGTTACTACAATAGGAGATAATGATAATATAGGTATCATAGATACTAAAGGAAAAGCACAAATCGTGCACAAGGACAGAATAAAACTGTACCTTCAATAGAATAGGTTTTGTTCCACTTTTAACTAGCTTAATATAATTTAGTACCAAGTACAGAGAGCGCTCGAGTACTTCAAATATAATCAACATGATACAAATTCATTGATTTTCCAATTTTATTCAAACAAACAAACAAAAAAAAATAAATAAAAAATTTTTTTTAAAATTCTCACTAAATGACAAATGAATGAATGAAAATATACAAAAGAAAATAATTGAAAATATATACAAATATAATCAAAAATGCCTGATCAGCAATAAAATAATAAATGAAAAAATAAATACAAAAAAAAAAAAAAAATTATTAATAAACATTTTATATATTTCATTTTACCAATTTTTATAACTAGAATAACTACATACACCCCTATTACGTTATTCTTCAAAAAGGGGAGATGTAACGTATGAATGTGCTATATTATTATTTCAATAAATACCGTTCCCACACTTTGTGCGGACGATGACTTTAACGTAACTTAATACCTAATGTGAAGGCTAAGCTAATGCATACGCTGAAGACGCGTCTGCATAGCAGCCTAAGCCAAATATGCTACGCTTGCAATTTATGCACAAGCTGAAGCATGCACATCCATACGATACGTCAATACACATAAGTTATACATAAGAACATTTTATGTGCGGCTCTCTCAAACAGAGCCATAGAATAAGTAACCTTTTTAAGTACACCACAGTCGGTGAATATCAAGCAACGAATAAAGTTGACCAAAATTAACAGTGAAGTGTTTTCATAATTATAACAATACCGATCGATCTGCTGACCAAAGGGCGAGCCGATCTCCATCAAACCCCTATGGATACGGCAAGGTCTGCCGACCGTGCATAATCAGACGCGATGGTCTCTCAGAATGGCAACATCGTTTGGACAGCTCAAGCAAGGGCCGCTGGACCCACCGGCTAATCCCGAGGTTGTACAGCTGGTACGGGAGACTACACGGAGAAGTCAACTTCTACCTGACACAGCTCCTCAGCGCACATGGATGCTTCAGGGCATATCTCCATCGCTTTGGACACGACGATACGCATCTCTGCCCCACGAGGGTGATGTGTTTGAAGACGCTGAGCACTGTGCGTTTGTTTGCCCCAGGTTCGCCACTGCCAGGAGTGAGCTCGGCGCAGTTTTTGGAGAAGCCCCTACCCCAGCCAGCTTGGTGAGCTTCATGCTGAAGTCTAGACGCAACTGGGATGCTGCCTGCGAGTTTGCCACTACCATCATGGCAACTCTTCGGGCTGCCGACACGGCTCGTAGAGCCCCACGTTGATTATTAGTTCTCCCCGCGAAGCAATGCTTTACGGCAGTACCGCGGGGTGAAACTATAGTATTTGTTATTTATTGTTAATGTTATTGTTATTGAAATAAAAAAAAAACACTTACCAACTCAAGAGCGCAAAAGGCTTGCAAGTTGTAATTAAAGGCATTGAATCTAATGTTGGTACTAATGAAGCAGTTAGCGCACTCAAGAACCAGGGCTTCAATCCTAAAGTTGTCATAAACATTACTAACAAAAATAAGATACCGCAACCAATGTCCAAGGTTGAATTAGCGCCCGACGACAAATCACTGAAAAAGAACGCCGTACACCCAATTTCCAAGTTGCAGTACCTGTCGCACCGGATAATAACAGTAGAAGAGCCGCACAAACGCAATATCCCCGTCCAATGCACCAATTGCCAGGAGTATGGCCACACCAAAGCTTACTGCAAGCTGCGACCAGTCTGTGTTGCCTGCGGCGACCTCCACACATTTGCCATTTAAGGAAAACCCAGCTATAAAAAAATGCAGCAATTGCAACTTACAAGGAATTAAGAAGTCGCTTAAACCAACGGGTCGTCACTTCTCGATCCTTGCCTGTAGCCTCAATTGTTACAGCCAAATAGGCGCCTGAATACGCCACTACAATGTCTGGGGTATCATTCGCAAACGCATTAAAATCAGATGCCAATAAACCAGAACAAATCACCACTACAGCTGCGAAGGTCATCCAAACCGACACACCAGTTTACACGCAAGAACCACCGCAACCTGATCTTATGTCACAAACGCCCCATGTGCATCAAATAAAATCAAAGTTTTAGTAGCCTCACTGCAGCAAAGTATGATCCACTTCATGGCATATTGCAATGCAAGATCTTATACGAAATCAAAACAAGCTAATCTAAATGCTCGCAGCACCACATTCAAAGTGATGGCTCCACTAAATATAGTCTGGAATGCCAATGGGGTTCCATGCCACAAATTAGAAATATCAAAATTATTTTCAATTATCAATAGATATGGAAATAGACATAATGCTACTTGCTGAGACACACCTTACTAGCAAATACAAATTTTAAGTAACGGGATACACATTTTATGGCACAAATCACCCAGATGGCAAAGCCCATGGCGGAACTGGAGTACTAGTCAGGAACCGCCTTAAATATTACCCACTAGCCCAGTTTGCAGAAAACTCTATGCAAGCCACGTTAATTTGTGTGCAATCCAAATGCGGCAACCTAACCTTGTCTGCAGTTTACAGACCATAACTGAAGCAGCTATACACTCAACACCACAGACAAAAACAACACCGAAGGGGGACCATTCAATAACCAACTGCATTATTGAACGCCTGGTTACTAAAAAGCGCCGCCTGAGATGTGAGTGGCAGAATTGTAGGTCCCCTACAGCGAAACACTGGTTAAAAAAGGCAGCACATGAGCTCACCGATGCACTCAAAGCTGAGGAGCAACTTGTACAAAACCAGTACATAGAACGACCTGTATAGTCGGGCGTAACCGACTATAGAAAACCCTGTACCGAAGCCAAAACTTAACATATTTTTTTGTTGCTTTAATATTTTGTATTCATTATGTAAGGATATCTCAAGAAAAAAAAAAATTTTTTTTTTGTAAAAGCCATTTTTCGGCCGATCGTTCCTATGGCATCTATATGTTATAGTGCACCGATATTTATCATATTTAGGAATATGATTTGAATTTACTTAGAATCAATAAATCCAAAATTTGGTAACGATATCTTAATAAACAAAAAAGTTTTTCTCAGTAAATGTTGTTTTTCGGCCGATCCTTCCTATGGCAGCTATATGTTATAGTAAACGGATATTTATAATATTCGGGAATATTATTGGATATTACTTAGAATTGGTAAATCAAAAATTTCATAACGATTGCTTAATATACAAAAAAGTTTTTCCCAGTAAATGTTGTTTTTTGGTCGATCGTTCCTATGGCAGCTATATGATATAGTGAACCGATATACATAGTTTTTAGATATGTGATTGGGCATTAGGTAAAACAATTAAATCCCAAATTTGGTAAACATATCTTAAAAAATAAAGCGGTTTTTGTTACTAAATATGGCTTTTCGGCCGATCATTCCTATGGCAGCTATATGTTATAGGTTGAATATCGAAAAAAAAAATAAACTCGTTATGCCTATGGATTGGCAGAGTCTTCGTGCCAAATTTGGTGGTTGTAGGACTTACCGTTTCCGAGATCCGTGCGTTCATACGGACAGACGGACAGACGGACATGGCTATATCGACTCGCCTTTCGATGCTGATCAAGAATATATATACTTTGTGGGGTCTGCCACGCCTCCTTCTGCCTGTTACATACATTTGCACAACTTTAATATACCCTTTACCATTTTTTGGTACAGGGTATAATTACCATTTTTTGGTACAGGGTATAAACATATAATTTTATACAGTCGCCTTTAATTGCTAGCTTGGCACTGTTTTTTGTTGAATTGAAACTGATCGCTTCGTATACATTTTGTTTTTCAGACGATTTTTCTCTTTGTGTATTTCATTTGTTTCTGTTTTCTTTTTTTTTTTTTGTTGCGTAGTCGTGATTTTTAATATTTGAGTGGCCTGCGTTCTCATTTGCATTGAATCCGATATTTCTAAGCGTGATAATGCATCAGCTACATTGTTATCTTTTCCCCTCAGGTACTCAACAGTAAAATCATATTCTTCCAGATCTAGTCTCATGCGAGTCAATTTTGACGATGGGTTCTTCATCACAAATAAGTATGACAATGGTCTGTGCTCGCTTCGTACAAAGAATTAAGTGCCGTATATGTATGGCTTAAAGTATGTAATGGTCCAATGAATAATAATTCTTTTTCAATTGTAGACTTATTGCTTTCGCCTTTGTTAAATGATCTTGAGACGTAAGCAATTGGTAGTTGGTAGCCGTCGTACTCTTGACTGAGTACAGCACCACAAGCGTGTTTGCTTGCGTCTGTTGTTATATACAATTGTGTTTCAAAGTCCGGGTATAGTAATATATTTGAACTTAACAGTATATTTTTCAAGTATTGAAATGAGTTTTCGCATTCTATGGACCATTTGAATGCTCAGCAAAGTTTGGAACAAATCTTCTGTAATAATTGCAGAATGAATGAATGACAAATCCTTTTGTTTCGTTAGCATTTTTTGGGGTTAGATAGTTTATAATAACATTAAATTTACTATCGTCTGGAAATATGCCTTTTTCCGTACATTCATGCCCTAAATAAGTCACCTGAAAAATGTACATTTGTCCGGATGGAGTTTCAGATTGTAATTTTGGCCAAATTCGAATACATCTGTTAAATTTTTTAACATATTATTCTCTGATTTACCCAATACAATTAGATCGTCCATATAGAGAAATGCTTGTGCTGGGGTTAAACCCGCAAATGCTATAGTCATCATTCTCTGAAATGAATTGGGGGCTATTTTTAGTCCGTACGTTAATCTTGTAAAACGAAATGATACTTTATCAGTAGAGAATGACATTGTCTCTAGAATTTTCATCCAATTCGATTTGGTGAAAACCTGATGTTAAATCAAGACAAAAAAAATATTTGCCTTTGCCTAAGTGCTCTCAAATATCATCAAATCTTGGTAGTGGAAATTGGTTTGCTATTAACTTTTTAATTATATTCCTGAAGACTACAACTAATATCCATCTTTTTTTTGTTGAATTTGGTAGAAACTTCTTTGGTACCAACAGAATTGGACTGTTGTACTCTGAAGCTGACGGTTCTACTATGTTGTCTTTAACCAATTTGTCGACTTTACCAATTATTGACTGTTATTTTCTCAGTTTCTTAGATTTTATGAAGCCTCGGAAATTTTTCAAAGTCATTTAGACTTTGTGTTTTTAATTGAACTTTGGGAATAATTACATTTGTATTCGTCTTATTGTCGATTTTGACGAATGTACAGTTGCTTTTAGCAATCGTATCAGCCACAAAAATCTCGTATTGGATATCCTGACTCGAAATTAACACCTCATTGTCAGTGTTTTCAATTGTCACTTGTCTAACTACTTCTAATCTGACTGAAAATTATACGAAGTTAATGCTTATATAATGGGAATTGCAATATCTTCTAGGAAATCGTTAGGTCTAAGTATTATCTAGTCTTGATCATTTTGGAAGTCAAGTATAATTGGTATTTTTTGACAAAGTCAAGACCAATTATTCCATTAGGTGGAATTGGAAAGTCGTCATTTACTTCATGAAATTCATGTGCTATCAGTAAATTTTCTACTTTCAAGTCACATTTGATTTTTCCTAAAGTATTATTCCCTGGCCGATGCCGTGTAGGCTGATTTTAATAAAGTGTTCGATACTAACATCAGTAGCTTGTCCATTTTTTTATTACAAATATATCAGCTCCAGTATCTACTAAAAATGTCGAAATTTTACTATTTAATGTGGATCTCGCAAAGATATAACTAGTTATATTTAAGTTTACTTTAAACATTTTACTGTCGGTTTTATAATTTCCTCATATGTTTCCTCCATTGTTGTGGTTACTGCGGTTCCGTTGATTTTCGTTTTCAATTGCGGCGATTATTATAATTATTGCCAGCGCCCGCGACCGCGGAAATTGAAATAAAATACTGTGGTTGTGCCCTTCGGCTCGTTATCAATTTCTAGAAATTTTTCTATGCCCTTTTCCATAGTGCAGAGTTTTCCTGCTTACATTATTAATTTTATTTGTGGATTCGCTACGTTTTGTCATTGCATCCACTGCTGTTCCTGTTGACAGCTTTTTTGCTAGTTCTTGCTCAGCTCATATGGAGATAAAAGCGTTTTCTAGCTATTTTGTTAATTTCAATATTTCTGTCGTGAAAGCGTTTGCAGTTATATTTAGGTGCTTGATGTTTTTCATTCGCTGTTTTAATACTGCGATAGACTCGCCTTTAACCAGATCGTGCTTTCTATTATTATTTTTCTTACCTTTTAGTTTTGATCTTATTAGGGTCACCGCTAATTCCTCGTAGTTTTCGACAAAGTCTTCGATACGATCATGGTAATGCCATCTAGAAAACTTTGTAAATTTTCTGGGCGACCATCGAAGTCTGATAGCATGCCCTTAGCAAGGGGATAAAATTCCTTTTTATATGTCATTTTATCTCCTTTGTATCAATTTTTGTATGTATATTACCGGGGATATTTAGCTTTATTCCTTTGTGTGCAGTGACATTCTCGATTTTTTTTCGTGTGTCTTCCAAAAAACTTTCTGCAGCGCTTTTATAAGGTTCTGTTAGTTTTTTATAAATACTACCTAATAACATTCTTATTTCCTCTAAATTTCTACTAGGCTTCGTAGGTATTTGTGTATAGTTTCCTCCTTTGTGTCTCTCTCTGTGATCAAGCTTTTATAAGACTTATCAAAACGTTATTTTAGGAGACGCGCCCTAGTTACTATTTCTATCCAATCCATATGGTATCATTTAAAAAAAAGTGGAACTACAAAAGTTATTGTTATAACACGCTGGAGTTGGTGAGTGTTTTCGGCACCAAGGCAATAGTATTGAATAAAGCGCATTGAAAATAATTCTCACCAATGGGGGTGGAGCATTTTTTAGTAGGTTATTCAGAGATCGCCAAAGCCTACCGCTTGTACAATCCATTGAAACGAAACGTAACAGAGGCCTGTGAGGTAGTGTTCTTTGAGCGAACCAAAATGAAGAAGCTGATTTGAATCATCCATCAGCGAGTGTGGCAGACACTTCGTTGTTTGAGCCAAGTGAGCAGTCAAGCAATGTTGACGCCAGCGATCCACCAGATGATCAGCAAGGTAATGGTAATGGTGATGATCAAACTGACGAAAGTCAGGAACGCCAGAAACGAGGGCCAGGGAGGCAACAGATAATTCATACGGGTCAGCCAGGTCGTCCTCGAAAATGGTACAATATGTTAAATTTCATGACTGAAAATGATATTGTGGTGCCCACCAGTTTGAAGGAACCATTGCACTCAGAACAAGCAGTTGACTGAAGAACTTCAATGAAGAAGGAGTACGATCAGTTGCAGGCCAACAACACGTGGAGCCTAGTTAATTTGCCGAAAGATGAAAAGGCCATTGGATGCAAGTGGGTTTTTGTCATAAAACGGGATCAATACGGCAATGTTGAGCGGTTCAAGTCAAGATTGGTTGCAAAAGACTGCGGAAAAAAGTATGGAATCAATTACCAAGAAACGTTTTCACCGGTGGCACGATACTCGTCTATTAGACTCGTAATTTCTTTCGCCGTTTAGCATAACATGTATAGATGTTTTAGCTGCATACCACAATAGCAAGTTGCATGACATGGTATACATGAAACAACCAGAAGGTTTCATTGATGAAAAGTATCCGGATCGTGTCCTAAAGCTGGAAAAATTACTGTATGGTCTGAAGCAGAGTGGGCGTGAGTGGAACAAAAAGCTGGAAAATACTTTACTTAAGATTGCCTTCGTTCCTTGTCCTAGTGAGCCGTGTATTTACACCAAAAGAAATTATGATAACTTAAATATTATTGTGGTTTATGTTGATGACTTTGTTATTGCATGTTCCAGAACAGATGATCTCATTAATATAAAAGAACTCATATCAAAGGAGTTTGAAGTGGTGGATGGCGGAGACCTGAAGCACTTCCTTGGTATGGAAATCGAAAGAGATGGAGAAACTGGTAGCACAGCCATAGGCCGCAAATAGTTCATTGAAGGCTTGTTGAAGGAGTACGACATGAAAAACTCCGATGGAGGTTGGCTTTCAGACAAGTTGCGATGCCGATGACTGCCAACAAGTTGACCAAACACGCTACCAATCACTTATTGGGTCCTTATTGTATTTATGACTACAAGGCCAGATATAATCTACTCTGTAGTTGAGCTGGCTCAGAGAAATGCTGATCCCTATAAGGAACATGAAGTGACCGCTAAAAGGGCTTTAAGGTACCTGAGGGGGACATCAGACATGCAGTTACACTACGTTCGGACAAGTGTACCTGTACATTGCTTTGTTGATGCTGACTGGGCTGGCGACAGTACTGACCGTAAATCTTTCACTGGGTGGTCGTTCTATTTGGCTGGAGTAGCATTTTCATGGGAGTCGAAGAAACAGACGGTTGCCGCCGTACGCAGCACAGAGGCAGAATACATCGCACTTTCTACGGCATCTAAAGAGGCGGCATATATAAGATATCAGAACAGGCAATGCATGCTCAAATTAAGGGACTGTCAATCGCAGTCAAGATACATGCGCCAATCAATGCATACCACGCTGCTACACAAATATGAGCAAACAGCTAGTTTACCCACAGTGCAACTAACGGCTAATATTATATCCTTGTTAGCACACAACGCAAGTATAGCGATATTGCCAAGCGCGATATAAAAGGTTAAGGACAAGCAAGGACAATATCTCACAGTACAATCATTACTAGACTCATGTTCGGAAGTGAGTTTTATAACAGTGGAAACTGCGAAGTGGCTTCAACTCGAGAAGCGGCGAGTTCAGCAGGAAATCAGCGGAACAAGACAAAGAGCCTCACACACAACATTCCCGACAGTTCAATCAAGGAATTCGGAAATCAAGTGGTCGTCAACAACCGACATTGCGAAGTGGAATTTGTCACTAGGAATCGACTTGGCAGACCCACACTTTCACGAGGGCAACACAATTCACCAGGGCAAACACACAAGTGCAACGATGTTATCTCGCCATTGATGAGGAACCATTGGAATCCGTCGTTCAAAAGTTCTGGGAGGTAGAAGACTGCAAGCGAATCACAACAAGCTTTACCAAAGAAGAAAGCCTTTGTGAAGAACACTTCAAAAATACTGTGACACATACAATTTCAGGTAGGATCCAAGTCAGGCTACCATTCAAGAAAGCATCTCCAGAGTTGAGAGATTCTTACCAAATTCGTGCCAACTATTCAACAGGACTTAAGGACGACGTTTTTGTCCTTTCTATTAAAGAAATATGCACTCACGGGAGACATTGCCAAAATGTAGAAGCAATTTATGGTAGACAGTCAGGATAGGCACTACCAATGGATCTTATGGCGATCCCAACCATCACAAAAATTGGAAACATATCAATTAAGCACAAGGGAACGTCAGCTGCACCATTCATCATATTTCTGACTTACACGAGTGAGCATACCCGATAGATACTGCTACATTTCGTAAAGGGTCTTGATTGGAACGCACCGATGGACGGAGTCATCCCCGAACGATGGATCGAACTACAAGAGAACCTGCACGAGTTAGCTACGCTAGAAATTCCACGCTATGTTTCTACTTCTACGACTCACCGTTGCGAAGTCCACGAATTTACAAACGCATCTGAGCGGACGTACGGATGCTGTATCTACATTTGCGCTCGCACCCCGCAGGGCATAAAGGTATCACTGTTAGTCGTAAAATCCAAGCTAGCACCAACAAACATATTGTCACTACCGAAATTCTTTGTTGCGCATTATCACTTACTAGGCTATGGCGCAAATTTGAATATACACATAGGGATCAGGCTATAAGAATTTACTTCTGGATTGATTCCAACATCGTTTTGGAGTGGCATCAAATGCATTCTTCAAGGCTGCAATGCTTTGTTGCCATTCGGGTAGCCAGTAATCCAGTAGACATAGTATCTCGTGGATGCCGCGCCTCAGAATTACGTACCAACATGTGGATAATTGGTCCCGGTTTATATTACTTACCAGCAAAGATTGACCACATCTCAAACAATTGCCATCGCCAATCGAAGTTAGAATTAAGGTATCACTTCTACGTAATACTACTGACAGCGCTCTTCAAAATTCTATGTTAAGTGCAATAGTTAATAAGTGCTCCTCTTATTCACGAGTGCTACGAATAGTGGCATACATATGTCGGGTCCTAAACGAATCAAGCCAGACACTCAACTCACAGAACTAACTGCAAACCCAATATCAGCACTAGAATCGTCCAATACGTTTTTGCGAAACGTAGCAGCAGTTCAAGCCGAAGTGTATAGCAAAGAATTTGCAACAATACAAAAATGTCAAAGATTACAACCGAACATGTAATGCATGGCACCTTTTTTGCACGAAATAAAGGTTGACAACGCTGTTGTGTGTGTGATGAGAGTTGGAGGTCGCCTTTCTGCTGTATTCATGCTATTTGAAGCTAAATATAAAGTTTAATGCCACACAATCATTGATTTACAAAGCAAAGAGCATTTACATTGCACAAATCTTTACGCTGGGCCAATAATTTTACATGCCGACCGACTTCATATTGGCCCATCAACGAATCAACCAGTTGTTAGAAAACCAGTTAGTTTTGACAAGCCCAGCTACTCAGCAACATTGAAGAACAGAACTAACACACAAAATATGGTAGAACAAGATGTATTGGCGCAAATTCTATCAAAACTGAGCAACCAAGAGCGATTTTACTCAAGTCTTGACAAGCGTCTAACAAAGCTGGAAAAACTTATATCAGAACACCATGAAGCCTAGAAATATAAAAGTAATGCTCAGGAATGCCAATGGGCTTGCCAAGCACCAACGTGAGTTGGAAATTATACTCTCGCTGAAAAACGTGGACGTATGCCTTATTGCAGAGACGCACTTCACGAACCAGTCATATATCAGCTTCAAAAATTATTTTATATATCACACCACCCATCCAAGTAACTGTGCACGCGGAGGAGCCGCCGTTATTATAAAAAAAACACTAAATCATTTTACTGATGGTCAAGTCAGCACTGACGAATTCCAGGCTGTTACAGTTACAATGGACGCTGCAAATAAATTATCCTTCACAGCTGTCTACAGCCCACCGCGTCACAACATCAAATGTCACCAGTATAAATTGCTAATCAGCGAACATTCAAATCGGTTCATAATGGGTGGCGACTATAACGCGAAACATATCAACTGGGGTTCAAGACTCACAACTACAAAGGGTAGGGAGCTAATGAAAGCAATCACAGAATCGAGCTGTACAATTCTCTCTTCAGGAAAGCCAACCTACTGGCCAACAGACTCGACCAAGCGGCCGGACCTTAAAGATTTCTTTATCGCTAAACATATCCCTCTAAGCAAAGTGCTGATAGAAGATGGCTTCGAAATGAATTGTGACCACTCGCCTGTCTACCTAACCGTTTTTGAACACGCTATCGTATCAGTAATAAATACACAGATTGGCAAATGTTTCGTCATGTTGCAGATGACAATATTAACCTATCGGAAAACATCACAGCAACTAACCAACTAGAAAAGGAAGTTTTTAGATTTACCAACACGATCCAACAAGCGGCCTGGCGCAGTACTCCTTTCCAAGTGAAATTCTTGATCTAATTAAAAAAAAAAATATTCTTCGGAAAAAATGGCAACTATCGAGATACCCAGCTATAAAAACACAAATAAACTATCTGACAGCCAATATTAGCATATTGATACGACAATTTAGGAACGACCAATTTGGTTCGTACCTGAACAGTTTATCGTATGAACGAAATACAGACTATTCACTATGGAAATGCATAAAACAACTAAAACGGCCGATGGTGCAAAGAACACCAATTAAAAAAGCTAATGGATCCTGGGCCAGAAGTGACAGTTAAAGGGCTGAACAATTTGCCAAACATTTTGCTGAAATTTTTGCCCTCAACAACACGACGAACTGCTCAATAAGTAATAACCACCAAATTGACTTTGAAGCTGACATACCACCTACAAACGAGATTGAAGTAATATTGTTAATCAATCAGGATTTAAAACTCAAAAAGGCTCCAGGCCACGACCTAATCACAGCCGAAGTACTTAGACAACTCTCATTAGTATGCATCTATAAGCTAACGCAAATATTGAATGCTGTTCTAAAGTTAAAATATCTACCATCTGTTTGGAAAGTCT
>JBAMBQ010000132.1:0-16467 GCA_037044495.1 Stegana nigrithorax | reverse complement strand
GATAATGATCCGAAGCACAAGTCGGGAATTGTGCAGTCTTGGTTTATATGGAACTGCCCCCACCTAATGGAACCACCGGTACAGTCTCCCGATTTGAATGTTATAGAGAATTTATGGCCTTGTTGGAAACTAACATCCGAAAACACCATATTTCCAATAAGGACTCATTAAAACAAGCATTGCAAGAAGAATGGATAAAAATCACCCCAGAAGTCACGCAAAAACTAGTGGATTCGATGCCAACCCGACTGAGAGATGTTATAAATCAAAAAGGCTACCATACAAAGTATTAATATTATTAAAAAATCGAATATTGTCTTAGTTTATAAGTTACCATCGTGCTGCATCAAATAAGCTGCACGATTTGAAAAGGCAGTTTTTTTTGTTTTTTATAGTTTTTAAAATGATAAACTGAATATGTACTATTTATAATACACTAATCTTAAAGAAAAAACTGTGCTCTACAAAACTGCATTTTTAGTTTTTTCGATAACTCATTTGGTTCAGAGATAACTGGGCTTAAACAAAAATTTTTGGTCGGCATCAAATAAGCTGACACTCACTGTATATACTCGTTCTTGTACAGTATTTGTTTGTATGGCCCATTTATTGTTTGTTTTTGTACGAGCCGCCTTCTATATAGTCTCCCTGTTTATATGTTGCAAAATTCAGCAAGTAACTTTAAACCTTGGACAGATCGATTTTTTGCGTATTTACTGAATAGTTTTTCCAATTTAATACAGAGACGATGTCTGAAAAAAACGACTGTCAAATTAGGAAAATTTGCTATAAAAAGCGAGGATGATATGCCTGCGCGTAAAATTGCAGTAAACACCTCGGAAGTTTCGAATGCTTTTAATAAAGTCATTATTTGGGCTGAATAGAATTGTACAACTGATGGCTTATTTGTGTTTTGTAAATGTAGAGAGCAAGCACTGCATATGAAGCTAAGTGCAAATAACAAACAAACGCAATTAACAGAATTTTTTTAAGTTCAGTATGCCATTACATTATCCATTTTAACCATATCTTTATGAATTTCAATCGTTTCATTAAAAATACTTAGTTTTTTATCAATAAAACACTATTTTTTAAATTTTTATTATATAGGAAATATAGAGAGTACATATAAATGTATATATAAACCTGCAAAAGTGCTACCTCCGTTATGTTAACAATTCAATTCAGTGAATCAGGCGTGTTTGAATTAGTTCACACAATTGAATAACTACTGTATATACATTTATGTGGATAAAAGCTTTCACAAACGCTTTGAAAAAACTGTGTCACCTCCTGTGCGTAACAGAAATGGATGTGTTGGCGGCGACATTGCCATCAACTGCGTTGTCAACATCGTCAAAAAGGGATATGGAAATATAACAAAAGCGTTTATGACTCACTCGTAAATTCCTTATTTATAGCAAATTTATAATCGCGCCGTCACAGTGACGTCGAGCGTCATGTTAAACATATTCTCCGACGGTTGGCATTTAAAGTCGCTTCAATACAGAAGAAGGGATAACTAAATTTGAGTTATTTTTAAAGGATTGGCAAACGCCAAATTAACTTACACGCCTAACCAGCGGAAAAGAAAAGCTGGCCGCTATGTCATTTAAATATTTATTTTCTTGAGTTGAACAATATCAGGAAAGCTTGTTAAATCGTTAAGCGGCATTCTATTATAATTTTTCCCATTCACATACAGTACTTTTCGCCTATACCGGACTTCAAAGGACCGGGAAAAATGGCTCGTTATAACTGAAGTTTGTTATAAACGACAACTCGAATAAAACAATTTAGTATGTATAAATTTAAAAAAAGAATTTTATTTTTTGTAAAATTATTCTTTTATTACTATCAGCAATCCCAGCTTGCTTCGCTATGCGTTTTTTTTTTCTGTCCAGCTTTTGTAACCATCTTCGTCTGTCAAACCCGTTAAAAGTATGAGAAAAAAAGTGAAGACATCCCCTTTCTTTATCCAATTAGTAATTCTTTTAAATATCCTAATTAAAACTCGATAAAACAATTTTGGTGATTGTTTTGCGCACTGCGCTTTCAATTATCTAGTTACACATTTGCCTGTTGTAAGCGTAAATTATGTGTTGAAAATACTAAATTTTTTGCAAACATAAGAGCGTAAACCACCGTTTATTCTGTGTGTTTATTGTAATTTTAGTTGTATTTGCGAAATGACCACCTGATTTTTTTTTAACCGAATTTAATGGAAAAAAAAGTAATGTGCCTCACCCATATAATCGTACTATTGAAGTGAAACTGCTGCACAAAATGTTAGGAATGATATTTTAGTTACTATGTATAATGTATATGAAGTAGAAAAGAAACAAAGCAATTCATTATTGCACCCTATTGTCACCTGTGCATAGTAGTACAGCATCGGCAATAATAATAACAGAAATCATTACTAATAAACATATAAGTGGTCACCAGGGGTGGAAAAGTAGGTACAATTGTACCTTTTTTTCGACGTTTTCAACCTAACATTTGTACATTCGATACAATCGATTCATTTTAGGTACATTCCGCCTTTAGTCGAACGAAACTAACAACTACTACTAACAACTATGTAGTTACTTTAAGGCCAAAAAAAAGAGTAGATTTCGAAAACGAACTAACAAATGCACTTCCGGCATTTGCTCCTTAAAAAGTCGTTTCTGAACTATCAGCATTTAACCAATACTGTTGAAATTATTTCCGGAAGACGAAATAAAAAAAGCAGAAATAATTAATTCTGAGTATAGAGCGTTATCGGATTTTAAAAAAATTGAAAATTTGTAAATTTTAGAATTTTGGATTGAAGTTAGTCAATTTAAAAATAAAATGAATGAATTGATGTTCTCCAATATATTTCGAATTGTTCAGGGTTTGCTTACGTTGCCACATTCTTCCGCCTGTGTTGATCGAATTTTTTCAATTCAATTCAATAAAATCTAAGTGCAGAAATAGATTAGCCTTGGGAACTTGTGCAGCTTTAATTCAAACAAAAGATTTAATTAGATCCAACGAAAGCAGCTGTTACAGTTTTGATTCTAAAAACTTAGCCAAATGAGCTCTTACAAACATCGACTTAAACGAAGATCAATTAATTGATTAAATCTTTTTGAAACAATGCAAATATGCAATTTTATCGCCTTACTACTTTATTTTAAAACTAAAATAACATATTGACCTCAATGAGAAGAATGGATTACTTAAATGTGTATGTTTTGTTTTTGTTGAATTGATTATTTGCAGATTGAATATTAAATATATTTTTATTAAATTTACGTGTTTTAATAAAACTTTTTGTATAAAAACTAAAAATCAATAGTGAATAGTTTTAGGTACATTCGTGCTCAAAGAGGTACATCTTTTTTGGGAAATTAGGTACATTTTGAAATTTTCATTTCAAACACTCATATTACTGGCGTACTAATACAACGTGCTCAACAACAACAACATTCATATGAAAATGTTCTCTGTTTTCGGCTGTTTCCATCCTTGTTAGCAACAGCAATGTGAAGCAAAGAGCTTTCTACAGCAATAAAATAAAAAAATGTGTTCTATACAACAACTTATATAGTGTACAGGACAGTCTTGATAGTAGAATACTTTAAAATAATACCATTTTCTCATATATGTGAGTTGAAAATGTTGCAGGCCTTACTGGGCAATAAAAATTGTTGAAATCATTACTAATAAACATTTAGTGGTCACTCATATTACTGGCTTACTGCCACAAAGTGCACAACAATAACAACATTCATGTAAAATGTATCTTGGAATATTTAAATGTTTCCACCCTTATTAGCAGCAGCTAAGCAAGGCAACGATCTATGAGTATTACACAGCAATATGTGTGTATACGTGTGATACATGAAATGTTGTCTGAGCGAAATCTACTCTCTCGTTTGTTTGCTTTCTATTTCATAGATGAGTAAATTTTATATTCGCTCACGAATCAGTACAATCAGTAAAGCATTGGTTGACTCTCTCTTACTCATCCGTAAGCAATCATTCTCTACACTGCAGACGACCACGCACAAGACAATGCGCATTGTTTTGTGCGTCTCCCCACTTCGTCTATGTAGCATTCAGCCTTTGAATTTTGTTACCTTTTTTTGAAGTGAAACTTTCTTAGCGAGGTGTAAGTCCAGAAAATAGGTAAATATTAAAGCAAAAAAAAAAAAAAAACAAATTATTGCAAATTGGGTACTGTTGTTCTTCATGTTTTTCTCTCTTTTCTCTGCCTATTGCATATGTAAATCTATCTGTAGAACTTCTTATTCTACTAAATCAGTGTTAAGCAACACGTGGCCCGCGGGCCACATGCGGCCCTTTAAACATATTTATGCAGCCCGCCAAGCATTTCTAAAATTGAATTTATTTAATCGACATTCTCCAATCAATATATTGTTACCAGTAATTCCGGCATGCTTCACTACGTTAAGGAGAGGCTACATTGGTCGAACATACGAACATTTCGGTGTTTTCTTTTTATAAATTTGATTCAAGGATTTTGCCGCCAGCAGTGACCCTTTTTGGGTTTTTCTAATCTTTAGAATTGCAGAATTGCAGACAACGCGTGCGGTCATCGTCGCGAAATCACAAATTTGCCAGCTGATGTTCGCTGAAATCTTCAATGTTCGTTAT
Source organism: Stegana nigrithorax (assembly GCA_037044495.1). Lineage (NCBI taxonomy): Eukaryota > Metazoa > Arthropoda > Insecta > Diptera > Drosophilidae > Stegana > Stegana nigrithorax. Next base: position 11,817 of record JBAMBQ010000132.1, on the reverse strand, counting down.
TGTTCAATGTTCGCGAAATATCTGAAGAAAACACCGAAATGTTCGTTGTTGCGTCGAATGTTTGACCAGTGTAGGGTGTAAAATTTTTATTTTTTTTAAACAGGTACTTCTTAATGTTTGAATGAAAGATTTCTCATTTGTATATTTTTACCCATTTGTAATTTAATTTATCCATGCTTGAAGTTGGAGGTATTTATGTAATAAGAAAAAATTTAGTTTTAGATGAATTGTCCGCTTAAGTGAGATGTAACGATTTGCAATTTAACAACTTAGCAATTAAGCAATTACTTTTACATGAATTTCGTAACAAAATCTATAGCATACATTTTCGTTTGCAACAAACCGATACAGTAATAAAGCGATATCTACCGTACTTATTTATAAACTTAAGAAACAACAAAATGTAATTTATTAAAAGTTAAATCATATGTCTAAAAAAAATAATGTAATATACTATAATAATAATATAAAACTATCTATTTACGCAAATGCTGGGCTTTGCTTGGGCGAGAGAGAATAAGTTAAATACTATATAATAGAAATTCGTGAGTGATGCATGCGCCAACCAGGTTGGAAAAACTTCGACGAGGTTTGTAGTTTCGCCTGCTCAAGACACTGTTCATCAGTCGTGACCAACTTTCGCATGCTCAAAGTGTGTATCATTAGTAAACTATAACTCGAGGTTAATAGATGTCATTATTGTTTATTGCTTATCGCTGCGCAACATTTTGAACGTGTTTGCTTAAGTTTTCTTAAAAATTGAAATAATGATAGAAAAAAAAAACTCATTCAACATAGCTAATATGATAGGACACAATATATTTATTACTCATATGTATAACGTTAGTTAACCTACATACTCTTAATACTCTACTCATCTCTTTCTCTCATTTACAGAGTTTCATATATATTTGCAACGCGCTTTTAACTTGAAGTAAACACACAATGTATCCATTCGTAAGTAAATATAGAAATAGTTGACTTTTTCTTGCTAATCAGCTTGGTTTAAATTACTAAACTTAAACGCCCCTATGTAAAGGTCTGGAGGCTACTCATGCCTTGAATTTTTTGGTTTTATCAATGTGCTGCCCATTTAAGCCGAAGCTCAAATTTTACAGTGAGACTGCCTTAATGCGCCAACTAGTGTAGTGTTGCGATGACAGAAACGAACTTGCCAAACGGTGTCTCAAGATTTTCGAACACTAAAATGACAGTAAAAAACGGATACTGTTTCCGAAAATATGATGATAATTTTGATTGAAGAGAACAATAATATTTTTATAAAAGACAAAAAAAAAAATTTTCTTGATATAGAAATTTTTGTTCGCCCAAATAGAATTTTTATGGTTCACAAAATTAATTAGGCTTGTGCGGCATGTAAATATTGTACTTTAAATTCGCATAAGTCGCATGGATAAATATGAGAAAATCTTTAAAACATATTGTGAATAATTAATTCTTGTCATTTTGTTGCATGTCGGCACAGCTAATAATCTACATCTTGTCCACTACTCTTTTGAAATTAACAAAATTTCTAACCTAAAGAACACACATAAACACATCTTTTGTAGGGTTCCGGCATGCCACAGCCACAACCATCTCAGCATCCAAATGCTGCTTTGTACAACAATAGCTCACCTGCAATGAGCGCGCGGTTCGGCAGCGGCTGGGCGGTGCCACCGTCGACGCCACAACAGAACTATCCACCCAATGCCACAATGCCACATCTTACAACTACACCGCCATCCTCCTCTAACTTGCACTATCAACAGTTGCCCCAACAGGCGACCAATCAACCGCCATATCCAACTAACAGCATTCCCTATCACCAACACCAACAACAGCCACAACAACATTACCAATACAATCAACACCAATATCACCAGCAACCGCAACATTATCCGCAGCATCACCATCAGACTGCTGTGCCGTATCAGCCAGCCAATGCTGGAACTACACCTTATCCATCTGTTGGCGGCAGCATGGCGCCATATCCTACACCGTCGGATGCATGCCATAATCCTCACTTCAATCATCCAGCCGTGTATCCTGCGTATTCGGAAAATCATGGATACTCTCATGTGACGTCACCCATGAGCGGCGGGTACGATTCACCAGCTGGCAACATGGCGCATTGCTTCGAAGAGTTGGCTCAGTTGCAAGGGCATCCTATACATCCGCATCAACAAACATATTATCAGCGGCCGTTTGCACGTAAAGAGGTTTGTTTATCTTCACCATTGCCTTTCATAAGCATGCTATCCCCAAGTTTGCAAACAAAAAAAAAGTTTTATCCCATTTTATTCACGTTTCTTTTTTTTATTATTTGTATGTCTCCTTTTTTCCCAATTTAAGATGGCGCTAGTAGTTATTTCGAAATATAACCTAATTTTTAATGAAAAATCAAATATTAATTATTTCGATCAATGAAATTTCAACAGACAGATGAATGAAACTATAGTAAAGAATAGAAACAGTTGTCGTTGGTTAGGATCATTTACAAGGTAGTTTTTTTTAATGAATGTGGCGTATATGGCATGCGGTAAGCTTTGTGTGGATGTGGCAGATACGTTACCAGTTCCAGTGCATTTAATAAATGATATCATAGTGTATAATCTTATATATTGTACTTTATGAAATTTTTGTATAATTTTCAGGGCACGCCAACAGTTTTTCCAGCTCAAGGCTTTGATCCAGTAAAAGATGCGCATGATTTACGCAAAGCCATGAAAGGCTTAGGCACGGACGAGGATACTTTGATCAACATTATTTGCCGTCGCTCAAATGAACAGCGACAGGTGTGTGTGGTTGTTTTGTATAAACAAATTTTGTGAGTTTTGTTTTATTTTGAATTGATTTATTTATTATTTTTTTTTAGGAAATTCAACGTCAGTATAAGACACATTTTGGCAAGGATCTGATTGAGGACATCAAATCAGAGACAAGCGGTAATTTCGAAAAACTGCTTGTGGGTCTGTTGCGTCCCATTGTGGATTTCTATTGTGCCGAATTGAATGATGCCATGGCGGGCATTGGCACCGACGAGGACGTCCTCATTGAAATACTCTGCACATTGTCCAATGTCGAAATTCACACTATTAAAAATCAATATTTGCGTCGTAAGTTTCAATTATAAGCAATCAGTCGTGTCGTTAATGAAGGTAAAGTTAAAAGTGACAGTTAAGTAATGAAGGGTTAAATTTTCACTGCCAACTGATGAGTCTTTCTGTAACTTATGAAATCGTCACTTGTCGTTTGATTAACGTTCATAGCTATACTAATATAATTGGAGTGTCTGTCTGACTGTCTGTCATTTTAAAAAAATTGACCAAAGTGAAAACTGCAATTCATACGATGCTAAATCTATACTATCTATACTAATTATATAAAATTAAAGACGAAAATTTTGTCACGCTTTCAAACAAAATATAGTGAACCGATTTTAATAATTTTTTTTTATAAAATCACATTTATTATTACCAATTGAGTGGCATACTTACTTTTTCAGTTTTTTTTAATTAAATATGTTTTTTTTTAGTATTAAGTTATTACAAATACAACAAATCAATCAACATAAAAACGTTCGAACGTTTATTGTTATATTTTGTTGTACGACGACTTTGTTGACTTGCCGAACGAAAAGCCGAAAGAATAGCCGAACTATGTGTTTCGTCACTGCTTTTAAATATTGTGTTTTGTTTTAGTATAATATAAATTGTTTTACCAGATTCTAATTAGGACATTTGAAGGAATTACTAATTGGACAAAGAAAAAGCATGTGCTCTCTTTTTTTCTTATGCTTTTAACGGGTTTGACAAACGAAGATGGTTGCACAAGCTGGACAGAAAGAAAAAAAAATAAATTCTTTGGGTTTTCGATCGGCAAGATAAATTCATCGTACAACAAAATAATTAAGTGTACGAATGTTTTTGTGTTGATTGTATTGTTGATTTTGTAAAAACTTAATACTAAAAAAAACATGTAATTTAAAAAAAGAAAATATGCTACTCAATTCTTTAGCATAAATGTAATTAAAAGAAAAAAATTATTAAAATCGGTTCAGTATATTTTGTGTGAAAGCTTGACAAAATTTCTTTGTTAAATTTTAAATAATTAGTATAGATTATTATACATAAATATTTGTAAAGCTATTGCAGGATTTAGAAAATATTAATATACAAATATTGGATCATCTAAAGATGCGTGCGGTTATTTGAATGGTGTTGATTCCCATGTAGCGTGCAGCAGTAATCCGATTGTGCCAAATGAACATGTGTTTGAAAGGTGACATTTTAGGTTTCATTTTTCGAGAAGACTCTTGTAACTCGTTCCTGTTGTAAAAAGTTTTATTGAATTGAAAAGGAATGAAATATCTGAAGAAACACGTTATGTGTTGTTTGTTACTATAAACTAGAAAGGCAGGGCTATAGTCGGGCGTAACCGCCTATAGAAAACCCTGTACCCAATCCAAAACTGAATATATTTTTTTGTTGCTTTAATATTTTGTTTTCAATTTGTAATACCTTAAGAAAAAGAGAACAATTTTTCGACCGATTGTTCCTATGGAAGCTATATGTTATAGTAAACCGATATTTATAATATTCGGGAATATGATTGGATATAACTTAAAATTATTAAATCTAAAATTTTATATTGATATCTTAATAAATAAAAAGAGTTTTTCTGAGTAATTGTTGTTTTTCGGCCGATCGTTCCTATGGCAGTTTAAAGTATAAACCGACATTTATAATATTCAGGATAATGATTGAATTTTATTTAAAATCATTAAATCCAAAATTTGGTAACACTATCTTAATAAACACAATTTTTTTTCTCAGTAAATGTTGTTTTTCGGCCAAGCGTTCCTATGACAGCTATATGATTTAGTAAACCGGTATATAATATTGAGATATGTAATTGGTCATTAGCTAAAACTTTTAAATCCAAAATTTTGTGAAGATATCTTGAAAAACAAAAGGGTTTTCGTTACTAATTGTAGGTTTTCATCCGATCGTTCCTATGGCAGCTATATGTTTTAGGACGAATATCGAAAAAAAAATAAACTTGTTATGCCTATGAATTTGAGAGAGTCTTCGTGCAAAATTTGGTGGTTGTAGGTCTTACCGTTTCCGAGATCCGTTTGTTCATACAGACGGACAAACAGACAGACGGACATGGCTAGATCTACTCGCCTTTCGATGCTGATCACGAATATATATATTTTATGGGGTCTGCCACGCCTCCTTCTGACCGTTACATACATTTGCACAATAAATATAATAATATACCCTTTACCATTTTTTGGTACAGGGTATAAAAAGGGTAAAACCAGTGCAAACCCATGCCGAAAAGAATGCCGGACCCCCGGAGTGATTTACGCGATTTTGTTACGGAAATTTCGATGTCAAAGATGGACGTCGCTACCAATATAACTGTCAATAACTTTTTACACGAGCGACGAATTACAGAACTGTCTTCACGAAAAATGTGATGACACAAACAGATTAATGCTGCACGACAACACGGGTATCAACACCATAAAAAACCGCCTGTACTTTTTAGATAACTCAATATTTGTAAGGGTATTACTATTTCGACAAAGAAAACAAAAAACGTGTAGCGAAGCAAGTGGGCGTGGCTAGTACAGCATATGTACATATAAAGAAATAAATGAATATCGATTGTTTAAAATGTTTTCGTTCTTCAGTTTATGGCGCACACTTAGAGTCCGAATTAAAATCAGAAACTTCGGGCAACTTTAAACGTCTGCTAATCTCACTTTGCACGGCGGCACGCGACGAAAGCGGGCATATCGACCCCGTTGCCGCTGAGAATGATGCTCGCGAATTGCTCAAGGCTGGCGAGCTGCGCGTTGGCACAGATGAGAGCATGTTCAATATGGTGCTATGTCAGCGCAATTATCAACAGCTCAAATTGGTATATTTTGAGAAAAAAAAGAAAACTCATATCGTAAGTTTGATTTTTTTCCAGATATTCCAAGAGTACGAACGCATGACTGGCCACTCACTTGAAAAGGCAATTAAGAAGGAGTTCTCTGGTGATATTATGGAAGGTCTTATTGCCATCTATAGATGTGTAACTAATAAGGCAGATTATTTTGCATCACGTCTGCACAAGAGCATGGCAGGCATTGGCACGAACGATAAGCAACTGATACGAGTCATTATAACGCGCTCTGAGGTTTGTATGCTGCCTCTTTCACTTTGATCTTAGTCTCTTATGTATTTATTTATTTTTTATTTCACGTTTACAGATCGACATGTCGGACATCAAGACAGCCTTTGAGCGCTTATATGGCAAGAGTCTTAAGAGTTGGATCAAGGTATGCAACTTCTATGCTGTCAATGTAACTTAACTAAGTTGTTTTTTTTTTCTCTCTTGCAGGGCGATACGTCGGGACACTATAAGCACGCATTGTATGCCTTAGTTGGCGAAAATCGCTCATCTTAAGTGGGTTTATTTTTTTCATTGCTTAAGTTATTTATAGTGTTCTATTTTTTGTTTTTATTTTATTTTTACGAATCTACTTTCGAATTCTGTTTTTTCGCTGTTGAAATATGTAATCTCATAACAAGCGCATTTCTTTGATAAAAGTATGCAATGCATATAATATAGGACTAACCGTGTCAGCTTGCAATTACATTTAATTACGCACATGCAAGGCACCGCTAAATTATTTAAAAATTAAATGAATATTATATGTATTTAAACTTAAAACGACAAATTTTAGAAAAAATAATATAAATCAACGAAAATGAAAACAAGGTGCATTTAAAATAAAATGTTAATGCTTAATGTTGCGAATAAAAATGAAATCTCTTCCTACAATATACGTGTGTGCTTGTACATATGTAATAAGCTCAACGTCTCAAAACCGAGAAAGGTTAAATATTTTTTATATATGTGAAAATTTATAAATGGGTAATTGTAACATTTTTTTTTCTTTTAAAATTTTATAAATAAAACTAGAAAGGCAGGGCTATAGTCGGGCGTAACCGACTATAGAAAACCCTGTACCCAATCCAAAACTCAATAAATTTTTTTGTTGCTTTTATATTTCGTATTCATTACGTAAGAATATCTCAAGAAAAAAATTTTTTTTTTGTAGTAAAAGGCATTTTTTTGGCCGATCGTTCCCATGGCATCTATATGTTATAGTAAACCGATATTTATCATATTCGAGAATATGATTGGATATTCCTTAAAATCGTTAAATCCAAATCCATTGGTAACGATATCTTAATAAACAAAAAAGTTTTTCTCAGTAAGTGTTGATTTTCGGCCGATCGTTCCTATGGCAGCTATATGATATAGGAAGCCGATGTACATATTATTGAGATATATGATTAGGCATTCTGCAAAATTTGGTAACGATATCTTGAAAAAAAAGGGTTTTGGTTACTAAATATGGGTTTTCGGCCGATTATTCCTATGTATTATAGGTCGAATATCGAAAAAAATAAACTTGTTGTGCCTATGTATTGGGCGAGTCTTCGTGCCAAATTTGGTGGTTGTAGGTATTACCGTTTCCGAGATCCGTGCGTTCATATAGACAAATAGACGGACATGGCTAGATCGACTCGCCTTTCGATTCTGATCAAGAATATATATACTTTGTGGGGTCTGCCACGCCCCCGTCCGCCCGTTACATACATTTGCACAACTTTAATATACCCTTTACCATTTTGGGTTACAGGGTATAAAATAAACAAATAAAATAAAAAAAAATTAAACTAACATTATTACCATCTGAAGTACAGCATTTTTTTTCAGTTTAATTGCAATTCGTACACTCTAAATTGCGATAGTATAATTTGTAAATAAGGTATGTTTTTGAGTTACCGCTCGGTCTTGCTTTAATATTTATTTCGTACCAGAGAACTGCATTGTGTATGATTGTTGGGATCAATCACTCTTGCGAAAAAATTACTTCATTCAACCACAGAGACTGTTAATCATATAGAGGCCGCATCTCATACAAGTTGAAATTTTTGTCCGTGGGCGCCTTTAAAGGCGCCCAAAATTCTGTTGGGAGTACCATAGTGCTTTGCTACTCTGACTTTACATTTTCGTTTGATTTGATTGGCCTAGCTCATATAAGTTTTTTTGGTGCCAACTGCCATTTTGTTCACATTGCAAGAATGTAGTTGTTGTTGAAGTGGACGAGTGTGCAAGTTAAATAAAAATAAGTTGTCTCTGATTCAACTCAGCGACCAGCCGCAACATGTTCGCTCAAGTTGCATACATGAAACGAAAATTGTGGTTTTATCACTCAACATTTTATTTTCATGTTTGTTCATTCACATCATTGCTTTGTTTTTATTAAATTCCAAATTAATTTCTAATTTAGTTACATAAGCATTCAAATGGAGCTTACAATTATATTTGATATTTTATTGAAATTGGAGAAAAAATAGGATAGCTATTCGCCATAGTTGAAGTCCATAGGTCCATAAAAAATTTGTTGTTTCTTTGTCGACATTTAGTTTAAGTTGTCGTTTAAGATTTTTGGTAGCTTTGTTGTAATTTGTTTTATCGACCGGGAATTGAGTAAGTTGCCATCTTTTGCGGAGTTCGTTTTACTGACGAAATAGTAAAAAAGCCATTTTTATCGTTTAAAAGAACTATGTTGACTTGTTGACTGTGTGTGCTGTGTGCGGAAACTGTGCTCTGTTGAAAATTTTATGTTGTTTTTTATGATTATAGCAGAGCCACCATGTCCAGTGCCGTCGGGGTGATTTGTGTTTATAAGTGTGTATTGTGGTATTTTCATGTAATGTTTTGATGTGAAGTGTGTTTCTGATATTAACGCTATATCTATAAGATTGTCATATAAGAACTGTTTAAGTTCACAGAAATAGTTGCAAAGGCCGTATGCATTCCAGATGATTGTTTATAAGACATTGATGACATTCATTATTTTGTCAATTGATTTGATTAAGTCTTTTATAATGGCTTTCAGTTCGGATAGGTCATTGTCCTGGGAAGGGGATTCTTTTTGCTCGGCCTTTGATAGTAGTTGAGAGACTTATTATTATGTAAAGTATGATTTTTTGGTTTAGGAATGTTTGGTTGGGATTTAGGTGTTGTTTTTTATTCATTAGTGTTGAATGTAACTTTGCCGTTTTTGTTGGGGATTGTGTATCCGCTGCTGCGTTGGCATAGCTTACGCCTGGTATAACGGTGCTTTGAGGATAGTCGTTATTTGGATGAATATTTGTTCCAGTGTCTAGTTTTTCTTCAATGGCAATGCGGGAATTCGGATTTTTAGAGCGTTGTAAATTTCGCAACCTTTGTAGTTGGCGGTACGACTGCCGGAGCATAGGGCACATTTAACTAGGCCGTTGTCAGTGGACAGTTCGCAGTCAAGAGTTTTGTGGTTTGTGTGCGCACTTCACACAGACTGGGTCGCGGGTGCAAATGTTTTTTGTATGGCCATATTTTTGGCACTTGCTGCACTGAGCCACTATTCTATGTGATGTGGAGGCCCGAAGATGATTTTAGTCTGGAGTAATGTATTTGTTTCATAGATGTTTATATTGTTTGCGGATTGTTTTAATTCAATAAAGAACAGTGGGAGAGGGCTTTTTTGTGAGTATTTGTTGGATATTGTAAATATTTTCTACTTCATGTCCAAGCTCCGTTAATTCAGCCTTCATTTCCTCAACATCTGCGTTTGGGTGCATGTTTCTTAAGACAACTTTAAAGTTACGGTATTCTTTTAGTTTGAATGTCTAGTACTTTGTGTTATTGCTTATTTAGCATTTTTATTGTTGCGGAATATTGATCGGGTTCATTAGTTTGTGTTCTTACTTCATCGTTGGGTAAACATTTCAGCATCAATCAATCAGAGTTTTGATGTCTTGAACGCCTTGAACGTATATTGGTGGAAGCTTATTATTTTTTTTTTAGTAACTTCTTCGTCAGAGGCAAGGGTATTACTGTTTCTTTTGTTGTTATTATTGTTTTAATTGAGTTTGGTTTTGTTATTATTATTTTGTGTGGAATTAACTGTATTTGTCCCATTTTCGTTTTTGTCGTTGTCCTCCCTTTGCAAAATATCAATTCTGTTTGTTGTATTTGGGGCCCTTACCGATCGGCCACACCGAAACTTTTTCCACAGTATTGCGGCATTTCCTATGATTTAGTATTTCAACAAAGTATACTTCGCATTTCTTTCATACTTCGCACATTGTACTGCAGTGAAATTAATATGATGTAAATTTATCAATCATGAGTACACTTCGTTTAAAATTCACTTTTACCAATAACCTGTAAAAATTTTGAATTCGCGATCATGACCATATGCGATCAAAACCATAGAAAAGAAACAATAAATAATTAGCATTGATTGTGCATTTGTATCGAAACAACAAAAACAGAATTGTGAGTGCATACCTTCATATTGCGAACATTGTGCACAAAAAATTAGGAACATCAAAATAACGAAAAGATAACTCTTTCGTCTTGCGTACATGTATACGCCAATCAATATTGCGCGAAGATCACAACAACAACATTCATACAATTTTTCGTTGCTAAGCATTGATTGAATGCATATGAATGTACTTAGAGCAACGTTTTGTTTCGTCGTTCTTTTTTTGCTATGGTTTTTTTTTTTGTTTGTCGTCACGCCGTGCCATGCATGTTTTCATTGGAAAAAAAATTTACGAATGAAGTATGAAAGAAGTATACTCCAAGTATACAAAAAACATACGAATGAAGTATGAAAGAAGTATACTCCAAGTATACTTTGAGTATGTGAGAAGTATACTTTGTTGAAATACTTCATACATCAAAAGAAATGCCGCAATACTGTGAAAAAAGTTTCGGTGTGGCCGATCGGTCAGATAATAAGAAACGTTCTGTTGAATTATGCATTGTGGTTGTTGTAGCCGTTGGTGAAGCTATAGGTGCAGTTTTTATTTGAATGCAATATAAAAGAGTCACTGTCTCATATGCTTTGCACTTTTGTTGGTTTTTGTATATATAGATATATTTTAAATCACAGGCACATTATTGAGAACGTCCGATCGCGTTCTCAGCTTGAATTGACTGACTATTTATGATTTAACCATGATTGTGAGTTTTGTGTTTTATTCACTTTGTATATGTGCACATTGTGTTTTGTTCGTTCAGAGTGATATGATTTTTGTTCGATCTGAATGAACTAAACAAATATCAGTCGAGTTGATTGCATGATATATAAATTATTAATTTGATGATGTGGTGATGACACTTGGAGATCCCGGTAGCGCCAGATGCAAACGCAGGCCTCGTAGAGAATGTGATCAGGAAGCAGCTGGTCTCCGATGATTGGCCTCGTGGCTCAATAACACAGTAGTTGCAGATGATTTCTAATAACTGGCCTTTTGGCCCAGTAATAAAACAAATGCAGATTATGTTGGGAAACAGATGGTTTCCAGTAACTGGCCTTGTGGCTCAGTATTAAATAATGCAATCATGAGTTTACAAGTGGCAGTTGCCGGAGCTGTATTTTGACAGAGTAGTGCTTCAACGTTGAATACAAAACTTAAACTAAACTTAACTTAAAAGAATGAAAAGAGCTAAAGCTAAAGATATAATGTAAAGCGCTTGGATCACGCCATCAGTCCGTGGTCAACGAGTTGACTCAGCATAATCCACGGACACTGCAGCGTTTGCGTAATAAGCAAACTTCTGGCTGTTGACTCCAACCGCTCGTACTCAGAACGTTGCGCGGGTGATTTGATCCATCAGCATTTCTGGTGCACGGCTTGCGGATTCTTGCGAGGGTTGCTTGTTAACTTATACGCT
>JBAMBQ010000127.1:0-275630 GCA_037044495.1 Stegana nigrithorax | reverse complement strand
GTAATTGCAACACTTGCTCGACTTTGAGCTCACCGGAGTTGCTCTCACTTGCCATTGCCCTTTTTTGTTCTTTCTGCACTTCTTTTACCATATGTGTCGCACTTGCACTAATTTGTTCGTTTTCGTCCACTTCTATTCGAACAATCCTCTCTTCTTTACTTGTTTCTCTCACGATCACTTGCTTTGTATTTGCTTCTTTCGTGTTCACTACTTTTGCATTACCTTTTTCTGCTTGTGTGCGCGTCACAATAGGCTTTTCTTTTTTTATTTTTTCTCTCTTCTTCTCTTTGCAGTGATTCTGTCTCCGTTAATCTCACTACCGTTGTAAATTTAATTTACAAACTGAAATTAAATGTTTGCTTTGTCCAAAATGCTCACTGAGTTTTTACTTTGAAAACAAATCTGAATTGCTTTATCGCCTTTACCACTTTACAACTTAACAACTTTAACGCATTTCGGAAATTTTCAGCACTTTGAATCTGCATTTTACAACCGATTTTCACACTATAAGCTCGGAACCGGATTGAGCCCCCAAATGTAAAGTTATATTAGTTTAATTATGATTGTAAATCTGAATTACATATAGTGGAAAATATAGTTAACTTAATTAGTACAAAATTCAAAAACAAATTCAAATACAAATTCAAAAATAACACGGCGACCGAACTCGACTGCAGCTGAACTTCAACTCTGCTCTAATTCCGATGTGTCATATGTCGCCTAGCCGTTCTCGCGACACTTCTTGTAGTTTCGTGGTTTCAGGACGGGGCGGCAGCAATGCTTTGTGTAGCAACTGCCTTACATGTATCTATTTCTCCATTACATGTGTGATCAATTGTTTTCTTTATTACGAACGGTGACATGTTTTCGAAACTTTTCCCATCTTCTGGTATAATTATTATGTATTTACCGTTTGCAATTTTGTTGTAAACTTTTGCCGACAACGGGTTTTCAATGTCTGGTGGATTTGACATTTTTTGTTTTAATTGGCCGAATACTCAGCTGAGTGTAACGGTTGCTTTTTGAAGTTATACTTCTTTTAGAAGATAGAAATTTCAGTGAGTGCGACAGACGCAAATAAGCGGCAAAGTTTGCTAAAAGTTAAATAAAAAAAAAACCTTTGTAAAACTTTTACAACAAACAATTAAAAAATAAGTAAACAACTTTATAGAACTTAACATTTATAATTAAATCCACAAATATGTGTTTACTTAGAATTTTTTGTAATATATAAAATTTATATATTTAAATTTTTTTTTTTGTTTACTTAATTACTAATTTCTTCATTCGATAAACGCGCAAACATCTTTACGGCCATTCAGTGAAGCCGTCACATCTGATTAGAGCTCGATCAGCAGCCCCCGTCATACCCTGGGAGATTTTGTGCAGTTCGACTCTCTCTTTGGCCAGCAGGTCAATGGGAACCATGGCTACGATGACCTTTATGGTTACATAAATCGGTGCACCATAATGGTTGCTGGACTTTACTACGCTCTGAAGGAGTAGCGGATGTCCTCGCTTAGGGACTCTAATGTTTATCATAATGATGGAAAGCGCCCGGGTGGTTTCCGCTGCTTTGATGTTGGCGTACTGAAGATACCTAATGTGTAGCATTATGCCCAGGTACTTAATAGCCCTTAGGGACACCAGCCGATGCCACATATTCGCCGGGGCAAATAGTAGCGCTTGGTGCCGCCTTTCCACCAGGTACCCGCAATAGCCCCTTGGGTGATGAAAGTCAAGTGTTCGATGGCGTCTAGCGTCGACTTACCCTTGGAGAAATCGTACTTATTTCACGAGAGTCCGTCCGCTAGCGTAATAACTTTTTCTATTCTGTCCCAAATTATCCACTCCAAGACCTTGGCAGCCGTATTTATTAGACAGATACGCAGGTAGGGATGAGCACAAGTTTCTGCGGCTTCAATATTGCTATAAAGGTGCCAGGCTGGGAACAAATGTTGAAAACCATCGCGAACTCCTCAAGGCGCATGTTTATTGCAAGCTGCATAGCATTGTTGGGAATGTCATCAGCACCAGAGGCTTTGCAAACTTTGATTTTCCTGGCAGCGCCTGAGACCTCAGACGTTGTGACCTCAGGGATACTTATTCGGCTGCTGATTCGGGCTGATGGTGTCCTCTTGTCCAGGAGCGTGGGAAAAAATTTTTCAGAATACGTAGCATTTTATCTAAGAATCCCGGTGCTGCTAGCCTATAGGAGCAAGTTTTTTTGATTACTAGTTTGTAGGCCTTACACCAGGTATCTAGTTCCGCCTCGTTAATGGGGTTAAGGTACCATTGCTTCTTGGTATACCTGATCAGATCCCTGAGCGCATTGCACTTGCAACTATATAGCATTGCTAAAGATATGTCCATGTTGTGTCGCCTGGCCGTCAGTCTTTTTGCGTGAAAACAGTTCGCCCAGGCCTCCGAAATATGCCTGGACCAGTAGACCTGTTATTAATGGCGTCTGTACAGCAGTCTGATCTCTATGCTCGCGTTGTAGGCTGAAAGAATTGAATGCATGATTGCATACGCGTCATTGAAAGTTTAAATGAAGCACTGTTCCGAACTCTATTGCAATTTTAATGAATTTGTGTTTCGATTGATCGCCAGTTCAGTTAAATGAATGGCAAACATTTGTTTCGTATGAATACTCAAACCTGTGTGATCCTATGGGGCCCAACTCTGAGGCTGTACGTCCAGCAGCATTGTCCACTTTATCCAACAATTTCAAAATAATGTCTTACGAAATATTGTAGATGCCCCTTAGTATATACGAAACAGCGATCTTTACCGAAATATTGGAATAAATATGGTGGCAGAACAGATGAAAATAGCGGCAAAGACACACAACTTCCTTTTCGTAGAGCATGTAAACATAGAAGCATCGAGGCTAAACCTCAACGAAGGGATTTTACTTCGATTAAAGCGAACTAAACCCTGCGAATTTAGTCACCCAAATTATAAACTTTTTTTTTTTTATAATTTTATTTATTGAATCTCCTTTCATAGGACTAACAATAATATTTCAACTCTTAACACTAACTGATTAAATAGTCTAGCTTAACCCCTAACTTAATAAGGAAACGGACCTCACTATGGGCTGTACGGTAATTTCTTTGTAGTCGTGAGTTTGGGTTTGGTATGGTTAGCTTTCCAGCAAGAATGTTTTTATGAGTCGATAATTTAATGGAATACTCAATTAACGAATGAAACGTTGAGATCTCTGCATGTGTTGGCATTTCGAATATACCATGGAGCGCCTGTGATGGTTCTCAGTATTTACGACTGAGCTCTTTAGATAATCTCTATGTTACTAGAGAATGCGTTGAAAGTTACACATCTGCATTATTGTTCATTGACCTTGATGCGCCAATTTGCTAACAAAACTTCAATGAATTTAAGTATGCTTCAAGCTCCCTTGAGGTTGTGTCTGGCTTAGGAATCATTGTGATGAGTGATTTTTTCCAATTTTAGGGGAAATACCCAGTACAAAGAATGGCGTTATACAGATTCTTCAAGAATCCGAACACACAGTTCTGGAGTTCTACAATCATCTTTGGTGAGATAAGATCATGCCCGAAAGATTTTTTTATTTCATTTTAGTTCTAACGAACTCCTGCCGTATTTTTATAGGTGACGTTGAGGGGTATCTGAAACCAGTTTGTTTTGGAAGCACAAATCCATTTGTTGAAGCGTTCGTCTCGAACACTTACCTTAAGTGATTGGCAAAGGTGGTAGCTTTCTCTTCGTCACACAGAGCCCAGCTTATTAACTTTATTACAATGGAATTTTAAGGGTTACACTAGCAACTATAACCTGTTGCTAATTTAATAAAACAACACAACCCTAAACCGACTTCAAATAGCAGACGACATTGAAGCCATCGCCATCTCGGTTCCAAAATCAAATTCAATATCATCAGCGCCTATATTCCACCCAACAAACACTTCAGCATAAACAACTTATGAAGCGTCCTCGGCAACCTAACCGGAGCGATAATCAACACTGGCAATAATCATAAGGATCACCAGTTAACTACCGCAGGGATAACTCGATCTTCAAACTCATTAAGCAATCAGACTTAATAATCCTTAAAGGTATCCATGTTGATCTCACCTTAGCCTCCTCCTCATTAGCTACTCAATCATCTTGGCTCATTGATGTATTTTATCTCGGCAGTGACCGTTTCTCTATTACTACTACACTATTTCTTCCTTTAAACCCTATTCCCAAACTTACTCCCAAATTCAAAACTGACTACGCCAATTCGGATACCTTCAATACCGCTTCAAAAGAATTATCCAACCAATTTCCCGTCAGCACAAACATCAACAAATAGGCACCCATTTAAAAAAATTATTCGCCAAAATGCAAATCTATCCATTCCTCAAACAACCGTTAACCCAAAGAAAAGTTATACAGTGCCCTGGTGGAATGACAAACTACAGGTAATAAAAATCACAGAAACAGAAACCGCTTTCGGTACAATATGAGGTAATCATTTAATGCCACCAACTTCATAAACTTTTAAAGAGCCCAGACCTCTTTCAAAAGAGAAACAAAAATTGTACAACAGCTATCTCTAGATAACTTCACTTCTAAAATTAAACCTATCTCATCCTCATCCAACATATGGTCCCAAATAAGATCATTTTGTGGCACCAAACTTAACCTTTCAATACGCTGTACTAGCTCCATTAACCGACAAACCTACCTAACTTAGAAATAAAACATATCTGATGTATTTTGCCCACTCTGATCACTAGAGTCAGCTGATATTAATTTCCACCCAACATATCTCCAACATAAACATACCACCTCTCCTCTTACATCTTACACTCACTCCACTCATGCACTAATAATAGAAAATCTACTTACTCATATTGACTCCAGAATGCGCTAACTTAATTAAAAGGAAAATCACAAGGCCGCGACAGAGTCTACCCGATGTTAATTCATTCTTACTCTCCCACCGCCTTCTCAACTTCTACAATAACATATTCTCCAAAAACATTCACCAACATAAAAAAACCAGCAAAATCTTTCCAATTCTCAAACCCATCATCACTTCTACAGACCCATATTATTCAACTGCTACTGTGCCAAACTTCTTAACAAGATAATCGATAACCGACAATGGTGGTTCATGGCACAAAGCAACCAAATCGACAGTCGACAAACTTGCTTGCCCTTTCTATAAAAAGCCATACCTCAGTCATTTCAATTAACTTTTCAAAAACATTCGACAAAATAGACACAAATTAACAAAGCTTGTCAAACAAAAAATACAACTTCAACCACCTCAGTATTACCATTAATCAGTATTATCAACTTATTAATCATATCGAAATCGACTACGGCCAACCTCTGTCGGATAACGCACCTCCTTCACAACGCAACAAAATAAAAACTATTTACCACTCTGTGTTAAGGCACGCACGAGGAGCCTTAAAAACTATCCCTATTAACAACCTGATTTTTGAAATCGAAATCATGCCCCTTGAACTTCAACAGGAACTATCCTTTGAAAAATTGCGCAATCGTATCCTACTTTCTAAAACTCACACCTATATACCTCTCTTCAAAAAATTTCACCTTCAAAGTAATTACCCAGATTTCCATCGATCCTACATCGAACCACCAAGCTAAACAAAGAACTAAACCTCCCTATAAAACCTTAAATAACAAATAAAAATTAAACTCCCATCTGAAACATTAGAAATATATGAAGAATCAAACCTAATCGGATATAATCCGCCATGTCATCAATCCAAAAACTCTCAATGACTCTTATTATGTCTTAACACTAAGACAAATCCTTCATAAAAACCACCCACACATTTAAATTAGCTGCTCACCTGGACAGTGCGCGATCACAGGCAACGAAACAGTAGACAAAGCAGCCAAAGAAGCTTTTTACCGTCCTTTCACCTTTCACCACAAGCACAATCTCTCTGAAATTCTTAAATTCCATAATAAAATTAACTCCACTTGTAACCTTGTCAACACCCACTATAAAGCAATTAACCCAAATAGAATAAATCTGATTTCCTACACTACTTATTCAACAACTCATCCATCGCTCAAGCATTTCTAAATTCATGAGACTTAGACTTGGTCACACACTACTCACACATAAAAACTTCATTGACAAATCCACACCCTACTACCAATACTGTAACCTAAACCTCCCAATCTCAGCAATCCATATCCTTACATCCCGCCCCTCCTCCAACAGACTCAGATATTAACTCTTCAATCACACAGACCCAACTCATAGCCTATAAATCCCAAAAATCTCAAAGCATAAATCAAATTTTTAAACTAGAAAGGCTGGGCTATAGTCATGCGTAACCGGCTATAGAAAACGCTGTACCCAATCCAAAACAAAAAAATATTTTTTTTTTAGTAAAAGCCATTTTTCGGCTGATCGTTCCTATGGCAGCTATATGTCATAGTAAACCGATATTTATTATATTCAGGAGTATGATTGGATATTGCCTGAAACTATCAAATGCAAAATTTTGTAATAATATCTTAAAGAAAAAAAAGTTTTTCTCAGTAAATGTTGTTTTTCGTCCGTTCGTTCCTATGGCAACTATATGATATAGTAAACCGATATACATAATATTTAGATATGTGATTTGGTATTAGCTAGAACGATTAAATCCAAAATTTCGAAACGATATCTTAAAAACAAAAGGGTTTTGGTTAGGAAATATGGTTTTCCGGCCGTTCGTTCATATGGCAGCTATATGTTATAGGTTGAATATCGAAAAAAAAAATAAACTCGTTATGCCTATGGATTCGGAGAGTCTTCGTGCAAAACTTGGTAATTTTAGATCTAACCGTTTCCGAGATCCCTGCGTTCATATGGACAAACGGACAGACAGACGGACATGGCTAGATCGACTCGTCTTTCGACGATGATCAAGAATGTATATACTTTATGGGGTCTGCCACGCCTCCTTCTGCCTGTTACATACATTTGCACAACTTTAATATACTCTTAACTAATTTTTGGTACAGGGTATAAAAAGGCTAATTTGCTCTATCTCTTTTAATAACTAATTTGCTTCTTCCCTTAAAATTATGTTTCTGGCCGATTATTTCGCAGAATTGCTTAAGACCGACTTTTGGCCTGTTGTATTGTGCATGAATATGATTACAAAGATCGACAAAATGAGAAAAAAGTAAATAATACTCAGTTGTCAACTTTGTTGGTGTCGTTTCAAAACGTTAGAGGAATTAATTCTAAACTTAAAAGGTTATTTCTCGATAGCTTTTCTTTTGATTCTGATATTGTCTTTTTTGAAACCTGGCTCCGCCCTGAAGTCCTTAACTCAGAAATCTTTAATAGTAATTTTGTAACTTTTAGGAAAGATCGGTCCGCGAGAATTGGTGTTGGTGTTCTGATTTCTGTAAATTCATCTCTATACGCCGATGAAATACTTACCCCTTTCTCTAATAATATTGAGTTTCTTTGTGTTAAAGTTTTCGTTAACAATTGCAATATATTTTTGACTTGCTCTTATATTCCACCTTCATCTGATGATATTACTTACACGGCTCATGTGGATTCTATAAAATTCGTCCACTCTCTTCTACAAACTACTGACTATTTATTAGTCATGGGTGATTTTAATCTCCCACTTGTAACTTGGTCCCCCTCTGAGCTTTCTAATTCCCTTGTACCTGGCTCTTCGTGTAATTTTGTTGATGCAATATTAGATGATTCTCTTGAGCAAATAAATTTTATTAAGAATAGTATGAATCGTACACTTGACTTAGTTTTTACTGATCGCACCACAAATTTTTCATTGCATAGGTCTAATCCGTTATCTACCCCTGAAGATAGCTAATATCCTACTCTTCAGCTAGATATTCTTATGAAAACATCTTCATCGAATTCACCTAGTGGGAAAGCTAGTAAATCTTTTTGTTTTAGAAAAACTGATTTTGGTAAACGTAACCAGTTTCTCATAAATACTGATTGGTCGGCTTTAAATTCCATGGGTGATATCGATGAAGCTGTGCAGTTGTTTAATAAAACTTTACTAAAACTTTTCAAAAAATGCGTTCCTAAAGTTAAGGTTCTTCCTGAGTCTAAAAGACCAGTATGTTTTCTCACGACTTAATTCAGTTAAAAAAATTAAAAATCGAATTTTTTATATATTTAAACCTACCGGTTTGGCATTACGAAAGTTATACTCTCTCGCGCTACAATTTAAATCACGCGAATAAATCATACTATAATTCGTATTTAATTCACGTTAAATTCAATATTAAACGTGATCCACAGTCGTTCTACAATTTTATTAATTCAAAACACAGGTATAATACTTTTTCCTCCATTACGAAGCTAGGTAATGTTGAGGAATGTAATAATGCTGATACTTCTAACTTATTTGCTAGCTTCATCCAAAATAACCATAGTGATAGTTTTGTCTCACGTAGTTTTTATTCCGATCAAACTTGTAATGAGGATTGATAGCTATTTAAAGCGTAGGGCCCAAAAAGTTTTATTTAATGGCTGAGTTTCTAAAACTATTAACGTCTATTCCTCAAGGTAGCCACTTAGGTCCTTTACTCTTCAACATTTTTATAAATGACCTTCCGTCGGTTATTAAGCATTCTCATATGTTTATGTTTACTGACGATGTAAAACTATGTTTTACGCTGTATTCTCTTCTTAATCAGAGTATTCTTCTAGATGACCTCAATCAACTTTCCAAGTAGTGTAACAATAATTTTCTTTATCTAAATTGCGATAAATGTAAAATAATGACTTTCTCTCGTATTAAACCTATGTTGTATTCCTACTCCTTAAATGTTTGAACCATAGCACGTGTTTATGAGTTTAACGACTTAGGTGTTTTAATGAGCCCGAAATTTAACTTTAGTTCTCATATTCTAATGACTACAGAATTTAATGATCCTTACACCACCAAGCAGCTTTTAACTTCTTTGGTTCGTACGATTTTAGAATATGTTTCATGTGTTTGGAATCCCCAACTTACAACATATTCCGATCGTAATATACCTGTTCAAAAGCCATTTTTACTTGTTGCGTTGTGCGAAATAAACTGGAATTCTGTAATTTGTCTACCTTCATACCATTGCCGCTTTAAATTTATTAATCTTCCTACCTTAGCTAGTCGGAGAACCGTGTTAGGTATACTTTTCTTTCATAACCTGATAAACGGAAAAGTCAATTCGCCTTGTCTCCTCGGGAAAATAACCTTTAACGTGCCTTCGCGTTCAACAAGATACTATTTACCCATTAGACTAAACACAGCACGATCATCTTTCTTATTGCATGATCCCTTTTATGTTATGTGTTTGGCTTATAACTCTAACTATCATTTATTTTCTATCATAGCCTTCTCTTCCTCTTTAAAATCTCTTCTTACTTGTAGATTTAATTAAATTATATAGAATTAGATACTTATTTTAATTTATACTATTAATAGTCATAGTAATTGTAATTTAGTTTGTTTAAGTTTATTAATTAGTGTTTTTTAATCTATAAGTAATAGTATGTCAAGTAGATAAAGCAGCTGTTGACCATTAGGTCGTAGCTGTGGAACAGACACTAGGTCTGATTTCGTAAGTCCTCTTGCTTGATAGTACGCTACCACAACGACTGCGATAAAAAAAAAATACAAAAAATATCACATAATATTAATAATAGGAACGATTGGCAGAAGAACTATGTTGAACTGACAAGCTTTTTTGTCAGCTGAAATTATGTTGTTGTTTTATTCTCATTAATGGCTGATATCGATAATTAGTTTTAACACTAACAGATAGGAGCGCACGATAACATTTAACTTAGAAAACAAACTTGCAGTATGCAAAATTCATTTATTTATGTTCAGAAATGTGCACTTGGTATTTGTTTCGGTACAATACAATTGGGGCTTCATTTTTTTTGTAGAAAACGTGCACGAGCGCAGCTGAATAATGAATGTGATGTAAAACATTTGCCGGCTGCAGTGGCCGTGCGAAACGAACGAATGTAGTTTGCAAGACAGCGAATCGAAAGAATGTAATAAAGAGAGAGGCTCGGCTTAACCTTCAACTGAATCCTATTTTGACAGCAAGCACAGTTTGCGAAGTGCTCTTCGTATGACTCCTGCATCAGTTTTTAGCACAATAACACGAGAAACTATATCATGGCCAGGTATCAGTTCCAAAATTCTAGCCAATGGCCATTTGAGATACGAAAAATTCTCGTCATTAACGAGAACTACATCATAGATGCATAACCCCAGCTGGAATGTGCGCCAGTTTCACCGCTCGTGAGTGAGATTTAGGTACTCTTCTCACCAGAGTCCCCAGAAAATCAGCTGGAAGTACGTCACGCGCTAATATTGATCCAATCGGTTGATGTTGAGCTTGGTCATGTCGGTCTCAACATAAGATGAAATAGTGCCTAAAAAATGTGCTGGGGTTAAAACTTCAATGTCAGCCGGATGTTCTGAAAGTAGAAATAGCGATCGAGAATTAATAATGGCCGCAATATGACAAACTAGTGTGCTTAGCTCATCAAACTTGAGTACGGAGGAACCCACTGCATGATAGAACTTAAATTTAGCAGTTTTAACAGTAGCCTCCCAAAGTCCCCCAAAATATGGTGAGCGAAGAGGTATAAAGCGCCAAACAATGACGTCAGCAAGGCGAAAATCCTGAATCTTTTGCAGGTGATCCGAACTTAAAAACAATCTTCTTAATTCATCTAGCTCGTTTTTCGAGCCGGTGGAATTGGTGGCATTGTCGGACCAAATCTTGGAAGGGCGAGAACGTGTTAGTATAAAACGCTTTAGTGCGTTAAGGAATGCTGTCGTAGATAAATCCTTGGCAAGTTCTAAATGCACCGCCTTGGCGGTGAAACATATGAAAACGCTGATAAACAATTTAACTGGCGGCCTATTGCGTATTTCGCTTTTGTAGAAGAAGGGGCCGCAGAAATCCACTAATGTTACCATAAATGTATATGAACAATTTACTCGGACTTACCAGAAAGTCAGTCATTAAATGTTCAACCTAGCGTGGTTTGGCTCGAAAACTTATAGCGCATTTGTTGAGGACTCTGGAAACTGTTTTGCGAACACCAATTGGCCAATACTGTAGCCGAATCAGTGCAAGTAGCGAACGAGGCCATGACAGGATTACACCTCGGCATAATAAGCGTATGTTGGAAATCAAAGTCGACTGCAGAATTTTTTAAATACCCATCGACGCGCAGTAAGCTAAAGTTGTCAATAAATGGCAGAAGTAATGCAATGAAACTAGAAGGCTTAACATTTTCGCCAGCTTACAACGCCTTGTAGTCGTCCGAAATATAAATTCTTTGAATTGAACGAAGAAGAAGTTGCGTGCCACCATATATGCAATTTTCGTTAAGTCCTAAAATTCAGATGCATTGTCGAAATTTAAAAACATAGGCAAACACCCGCTGTATTTTCGCAAACGAATTGGAGTATTTTCACATGTGGGACAGATCAAGTTGTTGTGACGCTCCGAGTACTGTCCTTTTACGAAGTTCAGGTAATGGCTAGACATTTACATAAGATGCAAGCCATTCTTCCTTGCTCTCTTTGAGATATGCAGGGCCATGACTCCACAGTGATGAATGAATGAGGTCGCTCGGTAGGGCTCCTCGGGATAGTATATCTGCAGGGTTGAGCTCGGTAGGAACATGATGCCATTCCATGTGTACGATTTCGACACATCGTACGGAGGCACACACGCCCGGTCATTCAACGTTAAATTCAGTTATCATTAAAATTGAGTAGTTTACAGTGACGCACTCTTGACACACAGCAAGAAACAGATATGCATGCTAGTGCCGTAAAAATACTCATCGTATCTTAAATTTACTCAGCACGAGTGCGTTATCTTGTACGAGTGATAACTCGTACACGATGTTATGAAGAACACATGCACTGCAGCTATTTTTATATTTCGGTTTATCAAGGAAACCGTATCGTAAACTAACAAATCATAAATATGTTTAAGCAATGTAAAGTTAAAACCATTCTGTATTAGACATAAGGAATTAGAAGTTAAGACATTTGTATATAAAGAAAACATTTTAGTAATAAAATTTAATACACATCAGATCGTGGTTGTATTCAGTTCGTATAACAGATCAGTTTGTACATGAACAGACTGTTCGTCCTTTTGCTCTTAGTACAAGAACTAAGTGCATAGATAATCATTAACATTTGGTGACCCCCGATTTAAAAAAAAAATAAGGACACTGGTCAATTGGAATCACAAGAAAAAGAAGCAAAAGAGGTTCAGAGTTGAACCATTCAAAAGGACACTGGTCAACCAGGCGACCAGCATCTAAAAAAAAAAGTCTGGTCAACCAGGCGCCCAGCATCTAAAATAAAATAAAAAAAAAAACTGGTCAACCAGGCGACCAGCTCATAAAATAAATTAAAATTTTAATTTGGTCAACAAGGCGACCATATGGCCAAGAGTCAATTAAGAAATTCATTTGGCGATTTCTTAACTGAATTGTTCAGTTGCAATACTTTGACAAAAAGGGTGTGAGTAGAGGCATATCCAGTCGTAAGACAAATAAATTACCTCCAACGGTCATAGTATAAAGCAACAATTGCAAACATAAGCAGCAAACAAAGATCGGTGATCAAATCCAAGT
The DNA here is from genome assembly GCA_037044495.1 of Stegana nigrithorax. Taxonomy (NCBI): domain Eukaryota; kingdom Metazoa; phylum Arthropoda; class Insecta; order Diptera; family Drosophilidae; genus Stegana; species Stegana nigrithorax. Next base: position 262,951 of record JBAMBQ010000127.1, on the reverse strand, counting down.
AATTATTAGAAATTATAAAAAGGATTCCGCTGATAGTAAAGAGAAACCAAACTACAAGTATTACAGCGAAAGAATCGTCCAATTGGGAATCATTCAATAACAATGATATATTAATTAGCATAATTATAATTAAAGAAGACCAAGCAAATCACCTCTATTTTGCAAATGATTATTATGAGCAAATACAAGGATTAGTAATCCAATACAAAACCAAATTTGGCAAATTTGTAAGAATGATACATTCAGATAATGTATCAACAAATTCTGAGGCTGAATTCGTTGAAATAAGTTCCATGATAAGGGAACAAAATGCATTACTGGCAAGCTTAGAACGCATCATGAATCAAATGAAAGATGCAACACGTTCAAGCTTCAAACCAATAATAAATAAATATTGGAATGACATAAGTAAAATTCATTTCGAAATATATAAAAAATTTGAAGGTCCCACTCAACTTGGATACAATGATGCTAATTATATAATAGCTGAAACGTCAGTTATCCAAGCACAAATGGAAACCAAGACAGATGTAGCTAAACAAACAATGCAACCATCAATACCATTACCAAAAGTATCCATACCTAAGTTCGATGGTGATTACTTTAAATGGCAACAGTTTTATGACTTATTTCATAAAGTTATTCTTGAGTCGTCAATGCCCATCATACAAAAAATGTGTTATTTGAAAACAAACCTATCTGGTGAAGCAGAAAGAGAGAATTATAAAACAGCCTGGACAATGCCGAATGAAAAGTTTAATTATAAGCGAGACCTAACCCATTCTTTAATACAAAAGCTACTTGATCAACCATCAACAAACAATGATGTGAAAACAATAAAAAATTTACTTGGCACTTGAAAATATTCTATCGTCGTAAACGAAGAACTCGCAACTACAAATAAACGGCATTGGAGGGCGAACGCAGACATCAAAATCATGAGTAAACGTCTTGCAAAAATCACGACATAATGATTTCTCGTCAAGATTAGAAGCAATAGTATTACCACACATTATAGGAGAATAACCAACTCAACCAATCGAAACATCTCGATTAAAGGTCCTCAACGACGTAGTCCTGGCGGATCCTAATTTCGGCCAAGCCAGGGAAAATCGATGTACTCATAGGGGCTGAACATTACTTTGATATACTACAATCAAGAAAACTGTTTATCAGTAAGAATTTGCCCATAATACAAAATACAAAACTAGGGTGGATAGTCGCTGGAAAAATAAAAACACCAGCCCAAAACTCATCAACTTGTGCAGTTCTCACTGAAGAAGAAAAGGTAGATGAACAAGTTGCAAAATTCTGGGAATTAGATAGTCTCCATGGCAATACTCCATGTTTCTCACCTTTGGAAAAACAATGCGAACAACAGTTTTTACAAAATGTTCAAACAGCAGCTGACAATAAGTTAATTGTTCGACTTCCGTTTATGGAAGACTCTTCAATGCTGGGGGAGTCTCGTGACATTGCCACGCATAGATTCATTAGTTTAGAAAAAAGACTAAACAGATATCTAGTAACGAAGGCAAGTTATGTACAATTCATGAATGAATATGAAGCACTTGGACATATGAAGCAAGTTCAACCACAACATATACCAAGAGAGCACTACTTCATTCCGCATCACTGCGTTTTAAAACCAGACAGTCTAACAACTAGACTAAGAGTTGTATTCGATGCGTCAGCTACAACATCATCCGAAAAATCACTAAATGATTTGTTACATAAAGGCCCAACTGCTCAAAATTCACTTTTTTCGATTCTCCTTCGAATTAGAGTACATAAATATGTTATTACGGCGGACATAGAGAAAATGTATCGTATGGATAAATCCAAATGATCAATATTTTCAGATGATAGTTTGGAGAAAAGATTCAACAGAAGAAATAAAATGCTATCGCCTAAAGACAGTAACATATGAAACTAAAATTGCTCCCTATTTGGCGACAAAATATCTTCAGTACTTGGCAAATAAGAGAAAGAAAGAATTCCCTCTTGGCGCTTCAGCAGTAGAGAACGATTTTAATGTTGACGACTGCATTACAGAAGCAAACACAATACCAGAAACTCTTGAAATCCAAAGACAAGTAAATAGGCTGTTGAATAGTTCGGGTTTCAAGTTAAGGAAATTGTGCTCCAACATTGAAAATGTGTTGCAAGGACATCCCAAAAAAAACATTGTGTCGGTAGTACAATTAGAAGATACTGCTTATGAAGACTACAGTATTAAAACTTTAGGAATTACTTGGATACCCAAAACAGATCAGTTTTGTGGAAAAGTTCAAACCACCTCAACAGACACAGTAACAAGGCGAGATGTAATATCCGATATATTTAAAATTTTTGACCCACTGGGACTGTTTTCACCAGTGGTAATGAAGGCAAAGATTGTCATGCAATATCTGACAAAGGAAGGTTTCGATTATAAAGAAGAGCTCCCTGCATAATTACAATGTGAATGGAAGCAGTATCGAGAAGACTTAAAAATTCTCAATGATATAAAACTTCCTCGTCACATCTTCAACGGACAAATTCCACTGTCATCAGAGATACATACCTTTGTGGATGCATCCAAAAAGCTTTTTTCGCTGTGTTTGGTTGCGGTCCTGTGTAGCTTGTGCTCTAACATTTTGTTAATTTTTACTAATACATTGGTGCTTTTAATAGTATAACTAGTGTTAACTTTAATAATAAAACTAATTCTTTTATTTTTATATCGGTGTTCTTACAAAATAATACTGTTTTAGTTAATAATTGTTTTCTAAATTTTTATTTTGTTAAAGTAACAGTGCTTTCTGGTGTATTGTTTGTTCTTGTAAGCTAGCGGTGATCAGCTGTTTTCAAGTCGCCATATACTTAATTGTTGCATAAGTGAGTGACCATATTTAACTATTATTGGTATATTTTTCGTAGAGACTTTCTTTGAGATTTTCACGAAATTCTTTTACTTTCTTTTGCACTTGCAGATTTAATTGCAAATTTTTAGAGTTTTCATTTTTTAAACTTGTCCAACTTAATTTTCTCTTTTTATTTCTTATTTCTTTTTTGTTTAACATTTAATACAATTTTTCTGAATTAATAATGGCGTGTTGCTATATTAAATGCAAAAAGTCACTGGAAGAAAATGCAGTGACTGTGGCCTGTTGGCTATGCGATAATCTCGCTCATGTCAATTGTGCAGACCTAAATGGTAGAATAGCGGACATGATTACCAAAAACATTGGTCTGCGGTGGTCTTGTCCGAACTGTCGATCTACGGAAATAAATTTTTCAAAATTTATTTCTACATCCCGTATTGCCTTTTCTAATTTGGTAAAGGATTATAAGTCTTTAGGTTCTAAACTTGAAACTTATGAAAAGTCCTTAGAAGAGTACAAGTGTGTTGACTTGTCTCCTAAAAGGAAGAAGGTCAAATCTTCCAATAAAATTATGCCCATAATTACAATAAATGAGGACGTAATCCCTAAGACTCCTAATTGCATTAGCAATGCAGATAGTGGACAGGTGTTCTCTACACCCTTGGCTGAACCACTAGTAGTCGATAGTATCGTTCTACCAAGTTCTGAGCCTTCAAATAGTGTTGTTAATGCTATTAAACCAATCTCTGTCATTTTAAATAGCGTTCCCCTTAAACCTAAACAGTTAGTTGTGATCCCCCCAACTAAAGCTGTGTTTATATCCCGGCTAGCTGCTGACACTACAGAAATTGATGTAAATCATCACATTACGTCTAAAGTTCCGTCGATAGCCAATATTACTATAAAGAAATTCAGATTTACGCACAAAAGGGCGATATCATCTTTTAAAATTATTGTTCCTGTTGATCACCTTCAAAAACTGCTTAAACCCGATTTTTGGCCAAGTAATTGTATTGTCCATGAATACAACTACAAAGATCGGATTAAGGCACCATTGGCTGATAATGTTGCTGATAAAGTAATTTCAAAGCAAAAAAACGAAAAAAAGGCGGCAAAGCAAATCAAATAAATTGTTCTCTGCCGTCTACCCTGTTTCTTGCCTTTCAAAATGTTAGAGGTCTCAACTCGAAGCTTCAACAGTTATACCTTGATAGTTTTTCTTTTGATGCTGATGTTATAGTTTTCGTTGAAACTTGGCTCCGGCCGGATATCTTAAGTTCTGAAATTCTAAATGGCAATTTTGTGACTTTTAGAAAAGATAGGCTTGATAGAAAAGGTGGTGGTATCCTCATTTCTGTTAGGTCGTCCCTCTGTGCTGATTTAGTCCATATTTCATGTCCTGACAACATTGAGTTTCTCTGTGTTAAAATTTCAATTGGTAGCTCCACTTTATTTGTTACTTGTTCTTATATTCCGCCTTCTTCTGTAGACACAGTTTACTTAGTTCATGCAGACTTAATAAAAACCATTCGTTCCTTTCTTCATAGCACTGACTATTTATTGGTCATGGGAGATTTTAATCTCCCCCTAGTGTCGTGGTCACCTTCTGACCTATCAAATGGTCTTGTACCTGTTGCTTCGTGTTCTTTTATTGATTCGATTCTTGACAATTCACTTGAACAAATCAACTTTATAAAGAATTCTAAAAATCGTATGCTAGACCTGGTTTTTACTGATTGTCCCGTTAATGTTTCTTTAAGTAGGTCCAGTCCGTTATCTACCCCTGAAGATAGTTATCACCCCACACTTCAACTGGAGTTTCATTTGAAGTCTCCCTCTCTTTGTCAGCCCACAGAAAAAGTTGTCAAGACTTTTTGTTTCAAAAAAACTAATTTTGATAGGTTGTGTCTATTACTTTCAAATACAGATTGGTCAGTTATGGATTCCATGGGTGATATTGAACAGGCTGTCCAGTTTTTTAATACGACTTTATACAAATATTTCAATAAATGTATACCGAAACTCAGAGTTACTCAACAGTTAGATAGGCCACCGTGGTTTTCCCGAGATTTAGCTCGCTTAAAAAATAAAAAAAATCGGCTTTTTATTAAATTTAAACGATCCGGTCGGACAGTTGACTATGCAAATTATGTTGTCGCGCGTTATAATTTTCGCCAGTTGAGTAAGGCTTGTTATTCTTTGTATTTATCAAAAGTAAAATCAAAAATTAAACGAGACCCGAAATCCTTTTATAATATCATTAACTCTAAACGTAAGGGTAATACTTTTCCATCTATAATGAAACTCGATAATGTTGAAGGTTTAAATAATTACGACATATCAAACCTTTTTGCTAATTTTTTCCAAAGCAATTATAACTTTAGCTCGCGTAACTTTATACCCAATTTTAGTGCGGAAAATTCTTATATAATTAACAGTCCGGTTATTGATGAGAGACTACTCGGCTCTTACTTAAGTTCTATCAAACCATCGTTTTCTGCTGTTTTAAGTTTAATGGCTGTGTCTCAAAAAATATTTTTGTTCACTCTGGTGTTCCTCAAGGTAACCATTCAGGTCCTTTGCTCTTCAACATTTTCATAGATGATCTTTTATCAGTTATTAAGCATTCTCATGTGCTTATGTTCGCTGATGATGTAAAACTATGTTTTACTCTTGATTCTCTTCATCATTAGAGTCTGCTTCAAGAAGACCTCGATCAGCTTTCTAAATGGTGCAATGATAATTTTCTTTTCCTAAATTGTGGAAAATGTAAAGTGATGTCTTTTAATTGTAGCAAACCCTTGTTATATACCTACTCTGTAAACGGTTCTTCTTTAACACGAATTTAATGACTTTGGTGTTTTAATGAGCCCGAGACTTAACTTTAGTTCTCACATTCTCATGATTACTAATAAAGCTACTGGTGTTCTTGGCTGTATTAAGAGATGGTCTAAAGAATTTAATGATCCTTATACCACCAAGCAGCTTTTCACTTCTATAGTTCGTCCGATTTTAGAATATGCTTCATGTATTTGGAATCCCCAACTCATAACATATTCTGACCGTATTGAATCTGTTCAAAAACAATTTTTGCTCTTTGCGTTGCGAGGATTAAACTGGAATTCGGCAATTCGTCTTCCCTCATACCATTGCCGCCTTAAATTGATTAATCTTCCTACATTAGCTAGTCGGAGGTCCGTTTTGGGAATTCTTTTTCTTCATAACCTTATAAACGGTAACGTTTATTCGCTTCTTCTGCTTGCGAAAATTAATTTTAACGTGCTCTCGCGTACAACCAGATATTATTTACCTACTAGACTAAACATTGCACGATCATCTTTCTTACTGCATGATCCCTTTTATGTTGTGTGTTTGGCCTATAACTCTAACTATCATTTATTTTCTAACATAGCCTCTTCTTATACTTTGAAATCTCTTCTTACTCGTAGATTTAATGAAATTAGAAATTAGGTAGAATTTTAATCTTATTTTAATGTTTACTTTAATGTATGTATTAATTTTAATTTAGTTCTTTAATTTTATTAATTAGTTTTTGTAATCTTTTAGTACTAATAAAATTTGCTAAGTAGATAAAGCAGCTGTTGACCATTATCGGTCGTAGCTGTGGAACAGACACTAGGTCTGGTTTCGTAAATCCTCTTGCTTGGTAGTGCGCTACCACAACGTCTGTGAAAGAAAAAAAAAAAGAAAAAGGCCTATGGCGCGACAACATACATAAGAGCAATATACAGGGCCAAAAAAATCACAGTTCGTTTATTATGTGCTAAATCACATCTAGCACCGATAAATGCTTTGACTCTTCCGCGTCTTGAATTGAAAGCCGCTGTGCTTGGTGCTCAATTGGCATCTAAAGCAAAAGAATATATTAGCATGAAGGATAGCCCAACTTATTTTTGGACAGACTCAAATATTGTACTATCTTGGATCAATTGCCCGAGTACTATTCGAGACAAGTTTGTGGCAACTCGAATATCAACAATTCAGGAGTTATCTTTACCACGACAATGGCGTCATGTTACGTCAGAAAATAATGCCGCAGACATACTCTCCAGAGGAACGTCAGCGTCAAAGTTTGCAAAGCTTAGCCTATGGTTTTACGGTCCATTATTTCTCCATGGCTCACCATCATTATGGCCACCAGAATATGTCAGCACAAACCAACAACAAACTAAAGTTGACAGAGCTCCGAAATTAACACTAATTGCAACCAAAGATGAAAATATAATTGATCAAATTCGTCATAACAATTCGTTCAAGAAGCTACTCAGGATTGTAGCATATATCATGCGATTTAAGAATAAAAAATTCTGTTCGAGCACTACATTGAGCCTTGAAGAGATCGAACAAGCTGAAAGAATTGTTATTAACAACATCCAGCAAAAAGAATTCGCACACGACATAAAGCAATTAAACAAATCTCGAGAAGTTGAAAAATCTAGCTCACTCAACACTTTGACACCATTTTTGGATCACGACTCAATACTACGAGTAGGAGGAAGACTTGAAGCAGCCGCAATATCATTCAATGCGAAACATCCAATATTACTTCCTTACAATAATGCAATTGTTAAATTGTTGCTTGAACAAATACATAAAGACAACATGCATTGCGGTCCACAAGCTCTTTTGGCTACATCACGGCAAAAATACTGGATCTTAAAGGGAAAATCAATGGCAAGAAGCATTGTGCAAAATTGTATAAAATGCAAGAGAATGAAGCCAAAACTACTGCAACAAATAATGGGAAATTTACCACCACTTCGTGTAACTCAAGCCAGACCATTTTTAAATGCTGGAGTTGATTACTGTGGTCCATTCAAAATTCACTACAAGATTCGAGGTAAAAAACCTAACACAGCATACATCGCCATATTTTGCTGTTTTGCAACCAAGGCTGTTCATTTGGAACTTGTGAGTGATCTCACTACGGAGGCATTCATAGCTGCTTTAAAGCGATTTATCAGCCGACGAGGAAAATGCCAAACATTACATTGTGATAATGCGACAAACTTCGTGGGAGCCAGAAATAAATTGCAAGATCTAGAAAATGCGATTTTCGCAAATAAGGCAAAAACACAAATTATTGAAGCCTGTAACAACAAAGGAGTAAACTTCAAGTTTATTCCTCCCAGGGCTCCTCATTTTGGTGGACTCTGGGAAGCCGCTGTTAAATCCGCAAAACATCTCCTCTTAAAAAATGTCACTACAGCAAATTTGACGTATGAGGAATTGGAGACAGTGATAATCGAAATTGAGGCAATTTTAAATTCACGTCCATTAACACCAATTTCAAATGACCCAAATGATGTGACTGCGTTAACTCCAGGTCATTTTTTGATTGGAGAACCATTGACGGCACAAGCAGACAGTGAGCCGTCACAACAACCGAAATCATTAGGACAGCGATGGCAAGCGGTATCCAAGTTAAAACACGCATTTTGGACTCAATGGTCCAGAGAATACTTACAACAGCTACAACAGCGACAAAAATGGAGAAGATCTTCTGCTAATGTCAAAGAAGGAACGTTAGTACTCATAAGGGAAGACAATACTCCAGTTTTACAATGGCCAATGGGAAGAATTACAAAACTTTTCCATGGCAAAGACAATTTTGTTCGTGTAGTAGAAATAAAAACTGCAAGAGGTACGTTTAAGCGAGACATACAACACATTGCTCCCTTATTTTCTGAAGAGGAACCTACATACAAGCATCCATTAGATGAAGAAGAATCAGCAGACGAAAATGAAATCTCCAACATAGATCAACCACCTAAAAGAAATAGGTTATCAAGTGGATTGTCTCCAATTGCGATGTTGATGGCAATAATATTATTGTTACCTATAGTTTTTGCACAATCAATAAATATTACGCAATTTCAAGGAAGGCCTGGCACGCTGCATTTCATGCAGACAGAAATTAACCTCCAACTAGAGAATGCATTGTTATCGAAATAACGAGTTCAGAGGGCACCTTTGGACTTAATTGGAAATATAGCCAAGCAAACATAATTGTGATTATTACGTTAAGCCCTTCTTGCTTCGCAGAGCAAGTTACAAACTATGAAAGCTAATTAAAATGTATAAAATAAACCAGCTGATGGTGATTCGCATAACCAAACATACTGAGAAAACCGTGTTTGTTTATTAAGATATCGTTACCAATTTCTGATATCATATTGTGGCTACAGCGCTTATTGCATTTTTGTTTGCTTTTCAATATTTGTTTTCTCCAGTAATCATTTACAAGCTTAAATTTAAATTTAAAAGAACGTAATAACTATTTACTTTCAGCCAAAAACAAATAATGCATAGTTGTTTCGACAACTATGGCCATTGAAGCAAACAAAACTAGAAAGTCAGGGCTATAGACGGGCACATCCCACTATAGAATACCCAATACTCAATCCAAACTTCAATAGGGTTTCTTTTGCTTTAATATTGTGTATTAATTATGTAACGATATCTCAAGAAACAAACAAGTTTTTCTTAGTAAAAGTCATTTATCGTATGATTGAATATTACCTAACATTGTTAAAAACCAAATTTCGTAAGAAAATCTTAATAAACAAATAAGTTTTTCTCCGTTAATCTGGCTTTTCGGCTTATCATTCCTATGGCAGTTATATGATATATTGAACCGATATAGATAATATTGAGATATGAGATTGGGCATTACCTAGGACTGTTAAATCCAAAAATTGGTTATGATATCTTGAAAAACAAAAAAGGAGTTTGCAAGTAAATGTGGTTTTTCGACCGATCGTTCCTATGGCAACTATATGTTAGAGGATGAATATCGAATAAGCAACATAAACTTGTTATGCCTTTGGAAAAAAAAAAAAAAAAAAAATTTTGTGACTATCTATGACGCCGACTAGCGATGGTTCTTCACTAGAGATTTTTTTTTTTTTTTTTAGATACACGAACCAGACCAAGTGACTTTTCCGCAGCTACGACCTAATGACCAACAGCTAGTGACAGAATACTTCTCACATGGACAATTGTATGTTGCGTGTTCCAAAATGGGCCAATCAGACAATCTGTTTATCTCTACAGACAATGGAAATACAAAAAAATATTGTATACCCATAAGCATTGTCAAATTAAAAAGTTTACAAACATTTTATTATTTTTTTTTTCCATTTGATCAGACTTTGAATGCTTTGAAATTTTGAAAATTTCCATGCCGCCATCAGGAATCACACTGCAGGCCTCAAACATTGCAGCCCAAGACCTTACCGCTGACCCACAACAGCTGTTACGCGACTTACTGCTAATGTGGTATTTTTCATTTTTTGTACATGAGGGAAAGATATTCCAAGACATTTCATTATATTTTAAGTATGTATGTATCAAAAGCACTTTTAGCCACTGCTTTTAATAAACTGGGTTTGAGGGGAGGAAAATTTAATTTTTATTATTTTTTAAATATTAACAACTTTTCATAAAATTTTTTTTTAACTAACGGGTGAATCTTTAAGAGATTTTTTTGTCAATTGGGTTCATTTTACGGATCACGCGTGACTAGTGTAATGCTGTCATGTTACTTTTATTCAGTAATGTTTGACAAATCATCATGGAAACACTCACACCGCAAGAATGAAAATCAATGGGCATATTTCTGGCTCAATGGCTACGTCAATAAACAGAATCGCCGCATTTCGGCTGAGGAGCAACCTGAAGAGACTCTCGAACTACCGTTACATCCACAGAAACAAACTGTTTGATGTACTTTATGGGCCGGACAGAACATTACCGTCAATGGCGCCTACTACTGCATCATGATAACGGATTTTTTGTTGCCTGAATTTGAAACCCGAAGTGTCGGCGATATTTGGTTCTAACAGGATATGGCACACAATAAAGATTTGGCCATCCAATTTAGCTATGTGTGTTTTCTTTACAAATTTAAAAAAAAAAAACTTTTAAATGATTCACCCTATATTTATTTGCTTCTTTTTTTGGCCATGAGCGCTTTATTAAAAATTACATAAAATTCTATTCGATTCGATTTGTGCATAAGGCACAAACGATAAAGCATAGCAGAGAAAATATATATATAAAAATTAAAAGTCATTATAAGCAAGAGGCAATCCAACACAGGATCCCAAGCAATGCCGAGAGTTTTCATAATGTCGCTACCGTCGTTGAATTTAGTCCCCAAAAACGACGAACCAGTTCGTCAATTCGGGCCACTGGTGTGAGCGTTAACTCAGAAAGTGAACCTTTTGATATAAACGTTGAATTCCTTGTTATTTGTGAGCTGCCACTAGTGTCAAACCATTCAAGTTGCGTTTTTTGTAATAGCGTTAGTCCTGCGCCTAATTTAATTTGGCCAACGCACCATAAGTCGTAAAATAAATTGGTGGAGTAAGTCAATTTGTTATGATTCGGTAAAATGTAGGTCAATAGTGTAACCATCGTTTGTAAAGTTAACATCTCCAAGAGCAGCTACAGACACTGAAGACTTGACCTTACGCGATTGCAATTGATAGGCCAAGCGATACGTTATAATGTGAAGTTTAGATCCCGAATCAAGAAGCGCACAGCTGGGTACCCATGTGCCAGATCGATTTTTATCAACAATGAGCGCACTAGCAAGGAGCACAACATTCGAACTGAGATTTTGAGTGGCAGTAGATGCCACAGACACTGAGAGCGTACTTTGCTGCAGTGAAGGTGACATTTGGAAAGTAGAAGAAACAACTTGTGCATTAGTCGAGACATAAACGGGTTGAGGGTAAAGCAGACTGTGATGCTTGGCATCACATACTCGACACGTAGAAAGACTGTTACAAGTGCTTGAGTTGTGAACCCTTCGAAGACAGTTTAAGCATAAAGACAACCTTTTGGCTTGCTTGAAGCGAAAAGAAGGTAAGAACTTCGAAAACGACTTGCATTTGCTTATACTTGTAAAATGGCCCGTGCAATCGCACAATGAAGAAACGTCAGTATTAGAGTTAGTTGCGATTAAATATTGTCGATTGTTAGTAAATTTGATGAAATTTTGGTCAACCTGAACACTAGGCGAGTATGCAACCATAGCGTGCTCTACATTTTGAAATTTCTGGCACCGCCTTTCAAGAAATGTAGTGAACTGCTCACATAGCGTCAATAATGTCCAACGGTGCAGTTTCTTCTCAATTTACTTTTTTGCTCTATCAACCTTTTGCAGCAGAGACTGAACGATGATACAGTCAGATATTTGATAAGCATTCCCAATAATCTGCAGTGCTCTTAAGTTGGCGCTCAATTTGTCGAATAATTCCTTTAATTTTATCGCTGATGAATAATTAACTTTCTGAAGACCCAAAATCTCAGTGATGTGTGCCTGAAATATAAGCCTTCAATTATTAAAGCGGTTATTTAATAAATCTAGAGAGACGATGTAATTTTTATAAACGTGCACGAATACAGCTGAATAACGAATGTGATGTAAAACATTTTCCGACTGCAGTAGCCGTGCGAAACGAACGAATGTAATATGTAAGACAACGAAGCGAAAGAATGTAACATGGAGAGATGAAAGAGAAGGGCGCCAGCAAACATAATTGTGATTATTACGTTAAGCCCTTCTTGCTTCGCAGAGCAAGTTACAAACTAAGAGAGCTAATTAAAATGTATAAAATAAACCAGCTGATGGTGATTCGCATAACCAAACATACTGAGAAAACCGTTTTTGTTTATTAAGATATCGTTACCAATTTCTGATATCATATTGTGGCTACAGCGCTTATTGAATTTTTGTTTGCTTTTCAATATTTGTTTTCTCCAGTAATCATTTACAAGCTTAAATTTAAATTTAAAAGAAAGCAATAACTATTTACTTTCAGCCAAAAACAAATAATACATAGTTGTTTCGACAACTATGGCCATTGAAGCAAACAAAACTAGAAAGTCAGGGCTATAGACGGGCACATCCCACTATATAATACCCAATACTTAATCCAAACTTTGCTTTAATATTGTGTATTAATTATGTAACGATATCTCAAGAAACAAACAAGTTTTTCTTAGTAAAAGTCATTTATCGTATGATTGAATATTACCTAACATTGTTAAAAACCAAATTTCGTAAGAAAATCTTAATAAACAAAAAAGTTTTTCTCCGTTAATCTGGCTTTTCGGCTTATCATTCCTATGGCAGTTATATGATATATTGAACCGATATAGATAATATTGAGATATGAGATTGGGCATTACCTAGGACTGTTAAATCCAAAAATTGGTTATGATATCTTGAAAAACAAAAAAGGAGTTTGCAAGTAAATGTGGTTTTTCGACCGATCGTTCCTATGGCAACTATATGTTAGAGGATGAATATCGAATAAGCAACATAAACTTGTTATGCCTTTGGATTAGGGGAGTTTGTGTGCTAAATTTGGTGGTTGTAGGTCTAACCGTTTCCTAACTAGATCGACTCGCCTTTCGATGCTGATCAAGAATATGTACACTTTGTGGGGTTTCAGTCTGTCAGGTACATAGAATTGCACAAATTTAATATAGCCTTTCCCATTTTTTGGTACAGGGTATAAAAACGTTATGTATGCATGCGGATAACCTGCAAGCGACTGAACTAGAGGTGGAGATCTATCGATGGCACTATCGGATCTATCTTTTTTTTCCGAAAAAATTTTGTGACTATCTATGACGCCGACTAGCGATGGTTCTTCACTAGAGATTTTTTTTTTTTTTTTTAGATACACGAACCAGACCAAGTGACTTTTCCGCAGCTACGACCTAATGACCAACAGCTAGTGACAGAATACTTCTCACATGGACAATTGTATGTTGCGTGTTCCAAAATGGGCCAATCAGACAATCTGTTTATCTCTACAGACAATGGAAAAACAAAAAAATATTGTATACCCATAAGCATTGTCAAATTAAAAAGTTTACAAACATTTTATTATTTTTTTTTTCCATTTGATCAGACTTTGAATGCTTTGAAATTTAGAAAATTTCCATGCCGCCATCAGGAATCACACTGCAGGCCTCAAACATTGCAGCCCAAGACCTTACCGCTGACCCACAACAGCTGTTACGCGACTTACTGCTAATGTGGTATTTTTCATTTTTTGTACATGAGGGAAAGATATTCCAAGACATTTCATTATATTTTAAGTATGTATGTATCAAAAGCATTTTTAGCCACTGCTTTTTAAAAACTGGGTTTGAGGAGAGGAAAATTTAATTTTTATTATTTTTTAAATATTAACAACTTTTCATAAATTTTTTTTTTAACTAACGGGTGAATCATTAAGAGATTTTTTTGTCAATTAGGTTTCTTTTACAGATCACGCGTGACTAGTGTAATGCTGTCATGTTACTTTTATTCAGTAATGTTTGACAAATCATCTGCCTCAATGGCTACGTCAATAAACAGAATCGCCGCATTTCGGCTGAGGAGCAACCTGAAGAGACTCTCGAACTACCGTTACATCCACAGAAATAAACTGTTTGATGTATTTTATGGGCCGGAGTTCTTTCTTTCCTTTTTTTTTAGTTTGGTTTGTTTAGATGCTTTTATTGGTTTTTTTATAATTTATTATTTATTTATTAAGTTTTAGTATTGTTAACAATGATCAAAAGTACCTCTGGTACCAGTTTTGTCTTTTTAGTTTTTACATATAAAATCTCTTGCATTGCTGAATGTAACCGCATATAAATTTTTTCAACGGAGTCATGCGTCTTCTTGTACGTACATATTCTCTGTCATAAATAATTTGCGTCTTGGTTTTAATAAAAAATAAAATTTTTTTCACTTGAATAAATTGTCTGCATTCATTTCCCTTGGGTTATTAAGAAACAATTGACTGCAAATTAAAAACAATTAAAAAATATTTAATTCACACACATGAATAAAAACACATATTTTTATCAATTGATGATTTATATGAGAGACGAACCAACATTTAGTATACGATATTATATTATATCATTCAGTATACCGAATATTAAAAAATATTTAATAATGATAAACAACTTATTCCAATCAAGAAATGTTAATCTAATAAAAGAGTACAAACTATTTCAAATTGCGACGAATAAAGACTATTTATTCGACTTAGTAAAATTTGAAAAAAAAAAAAACAATTTGAACCGTTAACCTTCATCTTGAACCTAAAAGTCAAAATACTTCATTGACTACCTGTATATGTATAGAGTAGGAAAGAACGTTTGACTTTTCCTTGATTTAGTGACGATTAGAAAATGTTAGTTAAAAAAAAAATAAAAAAAAAATGTTATAAGAGATTGTTTTTTAGAAATCAATTGAAAATCTTAGAAACTTGATGAAAAAAAGAACAATTAGATTGCATGCCTTTTATACCTTTTATGGTAAAGAGAATATTAAAGAAGTGCAAATCTATATAATAGTCAGAAGGACGTGCGGCAGACCCCACAAAGTATATATATTCATGATCAGCATCGAACTGAGAAAAACTTTTTTGTTTATTAAGACATCGTTACCAAATTTTGGATTTAGTAATTTAATAATATATTTATATATTAATAATATACATTCATTTACCTAAATATAAAAAATAAAAATAAAAAAATAAATAAAATAATTGGTAATTTCTGTTTGGGTTTGATTTTTCCATTTTTCCTTCACAAAAAACGTGAAGCACATTAAGGGAAGAAAATTATGGGCGTAGAAAGAAATCGTTGCATAGAAAAATTCGCTATAAGAAAATTCGTTATAAGGAGAGCCAAACATAATGAAAATATTATGAAATTGCAGTGTAATAGAAATTAATTCGTTATAAAGAAAACTTCGTTGTACAGATGTTCGCAAATATAAGGTTCTATTAAAGTTTCTATTACTTGTTTCAATAATAAAAACTATTATCGTAATATCATCTTTATAGGAAAACTGACGAAAACAAAAAAAAGGTATACTTTGGAGAAATAAAACTATGCGCATATTCATACTTCAAACTTACAACCATATCTATCTATATATAATATCTATATATATAAAAGAGAATCGTAAATATAAGTTACTCTAATTAAAAAAGAACCGATTTTTATGATTTTTGATTTATTAGATTTGTGTCTGCCCATACTAGAGGCATAACTATTAAGAAAATGGAAATTGTTTAATAAATTGGTTTGAAAATGGGGCTGTATTCATTGCTATTACATTTCATAATCCAACAACAACAGAAATTGTTGAGTGAGTTCGAAGTAAATAAGCAATGCTTACGCTCTTTTGCATGTGAGCGCTCTCATTAACTTTTTATTGCTGTGCTGATTGGCTTACCTACTGCTAATAAGGTTGAAAACATTAGAAAACTCAGAAAGAGATTTTATATGAATGTTGTTCGTGCTGAACCTATAGAGACAATACGACAACAACATGAGTGACCACAAAAATTTTTATTAGTATTGATTTCTATACTTTTTTTTTCGCCGAGGTGATACTGTACCTCGGTGACAGAAGAGTGCAAGAGTGGATATTAGGAATCTTCGTCATTGACCACAGAATTTTATGTGAACGAAATGAACAGTAAAGCCTGTAACATTCCTAACTTACATATATGTGAAAATGATACTATTTTAAGATATTCTATAATCAATGCTCTCCTGTAAACCATATTATTTGTTGCATACAATATACTTTTTTATTGCTTACAAGGTATTTCAATAAAGGGAATCGGTTCAAATGCAACCGATCCAGCAAATAACAGAATGCGTTCCTGTCACGTAAATTCATTTCATCAACGTAATTTATATACATTTAATTATTATTTTTGTACATATAATAAACTCAATTCATTTGTGAGTACTACATTATCAATGAAAAACTGAATAAAATTCATCTAACATTTATATATTCTGAGGCGGTACGAAGCTCGTCGACTCTACTATATCTTCTAATTAATAATAAAACTGAACCGATATTTCTGATTAGGTTGTCATGTGAAAAAAATGGTACTATAACATCTGCCGGGCTAGCTAGTAACTGAATTAAAGCAATAAAACAATTTATTTTTAGGGTTGTGATGTATGCCTTTGGCTCAATTTCAGCACCTCAGCATGGAATCACACTTTTTAAAAATTGGTGAAGTTGATTACGTGATGACGATTTTGCTGGGGAAGTCCTTCTTTTATAATTTTGAATTGCAAAAAAAAACATTGGAAAAACACTTTTCTAAGTTATCGAGTACAAGGTGTAAGTGCTATCAATTACAAATTGGATACACATATGTTCTTCATTTTAAATTAGAATTATAAAGAAAAAGAAAGAGAGAAAAGGAAAATGAAATGAAAGGTATAGACCAGTTGAATGCGGACCATGCTGGCTCTGTCGCGCTCGAGTCTTCTCAGCTCCACTTTGGCATGTTCGGCAAAGACGCTTACCGCAGTTCACCTGTAGTCTCGGCTAGTCATAAGCCTTACTAGGTTGTCGACTGAGACGGTCAGGACGCTCCTAGCGTGTTGGAAACGCAGGCAATACACCATGACGTGTTCTGCGTTTTTCTCGACTCCGTTAGTGCACGATGCATGCAGGCATTCAGCGTCTGTGTCGTGTTGGAAACGGAGTAGGTAGCTTCTAAAACAACCACGCCCACTAAAGAGTTTTGACATGCTTCCTATTTAACTATGACTCCAGTTTGGGGATAAGTCGGTGGTTCCATTTGCCTTTCTCGGAGGCGTTCCATCTTGCTTGCCATCTATTTAAACTCCGCAGTCTGGCTTGTTTTCGCCTTGTCCGCATAGGTACATATGTATGTATGTACATGCATATATATGTACAGTCGTGTCTGGGTTTAGTAAACACCCTATATAGTGAACACCCAAATTTTTACATGGAGTATTCTAAATAATGAACAATCGAAAACCTCTAAATAGTGAACTAAATTTTGAAAGCGATTTCAAGCAAAAAGCAACAAAAAATCCAAGGAAGAATCAAAAATGAAAGAGGGTATTTTCCAACTTTGAATTTTTGGTGTTCAAGCGATTTAAAAGTGTCTTTTGGGACGCAAATTGGATAAATCAAATCTCTGATCTATTGAATTTGTATACACAAAGTGTATTTTGAACAAGCACAATACTGTGAACCTTGTGGCCTTGTAATAATGAGTTCACTATAACCAAACACGACTATATGCAAGTTTATATATACAGTCTGTCATAATTTCAAAGCATAACAAACAAAAATAATAAAAAAACAAACAAAAATGCCTTAATTTTTTTAACTGACACAATCATGTTGTCACTACTTTTTTTTCATTCCTTTTTGCACCATTCATCAATGAACGGTACCCCGTTAAGAATGCTTTTTGCTGTGTGCTTTTCTTTGAATTTTTCAAAAAGTTGCTTATGAATTTTGACTTTGTGCGTATAAGATCCTTCTTCAGGAACGAAGTTAGAGCATGAATCACCAAGGCCAAGCTATCGAAGGCCATCAAACCGGAAAAGCTTCGCCCAATAGTTCAGGACTACCTAACCAAAACCAACAACGCATCTTTTTGTCAGCTCACCATCCCTGACATATGGAAAATGGCGAAGATAGTACCTATCCCGAAGCCAGGCAAGCAGTCAGATGAGGCTAAATCATACAGGCCAATCTTGCTGCTCTCTCCAGTAGCCAAGATTATGGAGTCACTGTTGCTGCCGTCACTGACTGAACACCTAACGCTTACCCAACACCAAATTCACCATCTTGGGTGAAAAGTCGACAACGACCATGTTCACCTCGTGAACAAAGGAGGTTAAGACGGCATTGGGCATTAACATCGGTGGTAGGCCCAGACCTACTCCAATACTCGAAAATTTTGGGGGTTACACTAGATAACCTCATGACCTTCTCCACGCATGCCACCAACATCAAGGCGAAGGTGAGCCGTAAGAACAGAGCAAAGAACTGCTCACTACCACCAACGGTCGGTCCTATTGTCTTGCGCTACCCGAATTATATAGCGCTCTTAACTATCACTAGAGTCGCGCCCCTTCGAAGTGACGTCGTTTGAGTCTCCTTACAGGGAGTGAGGTTGCCAGGAGTCTGGCCAGCGGGTTTTTATGGTTTAACAAACGGCCATTGTATCTGCTGGAGAAAAAGCAGTCAACGGTAGCTAGATTAAGGTCTCGATATAGGGTAGATTTTCGAACATACCAGTCGCAGCCAGTGATTTGGCGAAAGGCTTTATTCTGCATGGTTTGGAGCCATTTGCGGTTCGTTACTGCTGCGATACCCCAGATTTGGATACCGTACCGCCAAGTAGGCGCAACCACCTGTTGGTAGATTGTTCGCTTGTTGCAAAGTGGGAGTTTGCTTCTGCTGTTGAGGAGCCGCGTAGCTTTTAAGTTTGGAACGGAGGTACTGACAGCCGCGGCGATGTGCTCTCTGAATGTGAGCCTTTATCGAGGACGAGTCCAAGGTATTCCACCTTATGGTCTTGTCGCGTGACAGCACCGCCTAGGTGGATGGCTGGCAGATTTTCGCGTCTTAGGAGACGTTTTTGCATTTTTCGGCGTTGAGCTTTATATTCCATCTGTTCGCCCAAGTTTCGAAAGCGTGGAGATACTCCTGGAGTCCGTCAGCAGCCTCGTATTCGCAACTTGCGGAGTAAAAGACGCTTACATCGTCAGCGTAAGATGCGAGCAGCATTTTTTCAGCAGCGATGCCCATCCCTTCGGCGTCAGGTGTTGGGAGGTCCAGTGTGAACAGGTTATATAGAATGGGTCCCAGTACACTGCCTTGAGGCACTCCGGCTTGAACTGGTTGTGTAGCGGATAAGCAGTCGCGCACTTTGACATAAAATTTACGCCCATCTAGGTAGGAACGCAGTAGCAGGAAGTATGGAGCCGGGAGAGCTTCTTTGATCTTAGCCAAAAGGCCCATATGCCAAACTCGGTCAAAGGCTTGCTGGACATCGATGAAGATCGCATTACAGTATTCTTTGGAGTCGAAAGAGCCTAGGATGTGGTTTACCACTCGGTGGAGCTGCTCTATAGTGCCATGACCAGATCTGAACCCAAATTGGTGATCCGGAAGAGTATTCCGCGTGTCAGCGATACTACAAATTCGGGCGGCGATCAGCCTTTCCCATACTTTTGAGATCGAAGGCAGGAGACTTATCGGCCGGTACGATGTTGGGTCGTAGTCTGGCTTGCCAGGTTTATGGATCATGATCACAATGGCCAACTTCCATTGAGACGGATAGTGTTGCACTCTTATTATGGCGTTGAATATCATCACCAGAAAAAGAAGCGCTCTCGTTGGCAGTGCCTTGATTGTGTTGTTGCAAATCCTGTCATGGCCGGAGGCCTTGTTTTTTTTAAGGCGCCGGATGACACTATCCACCTCCTCAAGGGTGATAGGGGCGATAGGGAGGTCCATTTGCAGCGGTGTAGTCAAGCGGTCTTCTGTTTCAGTTACCTCGTCTGTGGTCGCAGTAATGGTGGGCCTGAATCGCTCGGCTAGATGCGTGGCAAAGGTATTGGCCTGTTCGTCATCTGAGCGACACCAGCTCCTATTTGCGGACAGGAGGGGGACGTGCCGAACAGCTTGACGAGTGATTCTTCTGGTAGCTTTCCATAGGCAGAAAACGGCGTCTTTTTTGGTATCCATGTTTTCTAACAAATGGTCGAAGAAGTTGGCGCGCTGCACTTTTAGCGCTTCGTTGAGCTGTTCAGTGGCCCTGCGCCATTCTAGCTTGTCCTGTGGATGTTGGGTGCTCATGAAGATCTTTCAGAGATGACGCTTCCTTGAGAGGAAGATACGTAGTTCGTTTGTTAGTCCTCTTGAGCCGCCAGTCATACGTGAAGGTCTGGAATGGGTTGAACGGGCCTCCGCGGCTGCGCTATGGATTTTACGAGTAAATAATTCCAGGGCGAGATCGATATTCTGGCCTGAGGTGATTTCCATGTTCGGATGGAGGAAGTCGTTGAGGCAGCTATATATTATAGTAAACACAGTCAATTCCACTCGTTTAAATGCATTAAACAGACAAAATAGTGAAGTGAATTACAGATTTTGTTGCTTTGTATTAGCTTAAAATGCATTTTTTTTAAGTGCATTTTCGTTTAGCGACTCTTTTTGTTGAGAAAGAAAAGTAAAAATTTGCTAACGATCATGCGATTTTGCTGCACAAAGCGATATTTGCAGGAAATTAGAAATGAGACTGCATTAATTTACTTTCAAAAATAAGAAACATTCAAAAATTACTGATTATTTCAACGCTTAATGTTAAAATTTAATGATATATTTCTTAAACTTTACTTTAATTAAATAATAAAACTTTATTTAATTTACATTTTTACTCATTATATCCGAGGTATAAAATCTCTTCGTTTAGCTGAAAATTTCGCTTAGCTGCACAAAAAATTCTGAAAGAAATTGGTTGAAGCTAACCGAATTTTATTGTATATGATTGGATATTACCTAAAATTATCAAATCAAAAATTTGGTATAGATATCTTAATAAACAAAAAAGTTTTTCTTAATAAATGTTGTTTTTCGGCCGATTGTTCCCGTGGCAGTTATATGACATAGTAAACCAATACACATACTATTGAGGTACTTATGTGATTTAACATTACCTAAAACTAATAAATCCAAAATTTGGTAACGATATCTTGAAAAAACTAGAAAGGCAGGGCTATAGTCGGGCGTACCCGACTTTTTTTTGTTAAAGTTATTTTTCGGCCGATCGATCCTATGGTAAATATATGTTATGGTAAACCGATATTTATCATAACCAGATATTATTGGATATTATTGAAAATTACTAAATCTAAAATTTGATAACGGCATCTTAATAAACAAAAAAGTTTTCCTCAGTATATATTGATTTTCGGCCGATCATTTCTATGGCAGCTATATGATATAGTAAACGGATATATATAATATTGAGATATGTGATTGGGCATTAGCTAGAACTATTATATCAAAAATTTTTTTTAATAATATCTTGAAAAACAAAACAGTTTTAACGATTCTTCCTTAGCTGTTAAACATAAAATGTCAAAAGGAATTGGTGCAAATAAAAGCAACTCATAGTAGAGGAACAAGAGATACCTCAGCACCACTATCAGTACCAAATGAGAACTCTCGCGCAACGGGGTAACAGTGTCGAAGAATTCTACCACCAGGTTTATCAACTACTAATTTTGGACAAAATTGATTGCCTTGAACTAGGAGAAGAAGCATTGTTAGCCATGACGAATGCCTTCAGAGAAAAGGCCCTTGATACTTTCATTAAATGGCGCATTACCAAGTCTCCTGAGTGTAAGAGAGCCAACTAGCCTACCTCAAGCTCTCCATATGTATCTTTAACTTGGAAACATGAATTATCGAACAAACCACGCAAATAGTGCAGTTCACGGACCACCAAGCAAATATCGTCAACAATAGCCTCATCAACAATCCATCTCTCGACAACAACGTTATCCACAATACCCAAATACTCATCTGTCTTACTCAGAACTCACGAATTTTACACCCAACCTATTAATGTAGGTCAAACTAACTTCAGACCACCAGATTATACTCAATCGAGTACGAAGAGGAAATCGAGGTAGTAGAAACAAGCAATGACAACGGTAATTTTTTAGGCTAAACTCATCCTCATTACCGTACTACTGTTTCAGAATGAAAAACGGCAACGAGCTCAAATTTTTGCTAGATACCGGATCTAATAAAAATTATATTACAACAAACTACATATGAAACCCTTATATAAATTCGAAATAGTCTTTCCATCTTACCATAGGCATACAATAACCGAAACAACGCCTTCTGAAGATTCACTGACTCAACTCTTAAAGAAACACCTGAACGCAGCTATAATAAATGGGATAAAAACAACCGAAGAAATAATGCTGAAAATCCAAGCAATATGCCCACTACACTTTGCTAACTATAAAATCCGCTTCGCTCAACAAATGGTAAAAAATGTCACTAATACGCAAGAACAAGACAGAATCATCATAGAGACACATTACCGCGCAAATAGAAATTAAAAAGAAAATCGAATACAAATTTTGGGAAAATACTATTTCCCTGCCATCAAAAAGGTCACTAAAATGTGTCGAGTGTGCAAAGAAAACAAATAAGATCGGCATCCGAACAATATGAAACTACACTAACACCGCTACCGGATCATACAATTCATACGATCAACATATGTATTTTTTCCACAAATAAACGGCAAATGCCTACTTCCATCGATAAATTCTCTAAATTTGCTGTTATAAAGAAAATAGAGGGAAAAAGCCTAAAAAAAGGAAACCACTCAGAGAAATTATTTTCTATTTCGGCGTACCTGATATTCATAAGGACTTACGTATCGACACTGTTCGGGAAAAGATTCTGAAGCATGCCGCAAAACATCGTGAACGCCTTCAGAATCATGTCAACTCTGAGGTAGCCACGTTAACAAACGACGCAAGGTTATACCGAAGACTTAAAAGGACTAAACCAATTGATCTAGTGATCAATCATAGACGATAATAGTTGGATACCTGTTGGCCACTGCCATCGGAGAACGACATAGTATCTTGTGAGAACAGATACTATAATTTGCACAGATGGCTAGGCCCAAAAGGCTCATGATGGACTATTGTATTGTCATTATCATAATTAATTTTAAAAAAAACTCCTTGATAGTTAATTGTTGTAACTAGTTGTAGTCTGAATAAAGTTAAAAAAAGAAAAAAAAAGTTTCGGCGTACCCAAAAACGTAGTCTTTGATAACGAAAAATCCTTGAACTCCAAACCAATAAAATTCATGTTAGAAAATGAGTTCAGTATTAACATATTTACTGCGCCCCCTTATAAAAGTGAATCAAATGGACAGATAGAAACCTTCCATTCTACACTATCTGAAATCCTAAGATGCTTAAAACAAGAAACGTCCCGATAAAGATTTTGACGAAATTATAGAAAATTCTGTGAACGAGTACAACCACTCTATCCATTCGGTTACAGAAAATAAACCAATTGGTCTATTTTTCAATAGACCCACTCCACTATGACCTTATGACAGGGAAAAGTTTAGAAGGGAAAATTACGAGAAACTGAAGGGAATACAAGAGAAAGACTTACAGTATCACAATAAAAACAAATCAGAAAATATTGGTTATCAAATAGAGAACAAACAATCCGAGTCAGGGAAAATAGTCCATAAAGAGCGGATTAAAAATTAATCAAAACATACCCTCTTAGAATGATCCTCTTCATTGGCTTAAACGCCTTATGCTATGGATCAATCGAATTGTTCGAATATTCGCAATCAGAAGTCGTCACTATTGGGGACAGCATCGGCAAAATAGAAACTGGAACTTACAGGATCTTTCATACCTCATCAACCTCACTGAATTCACAACCATTACAGTAGACATTCAAAGTAGCTTCATCGAGAATATCCCAACATCCCATCCTCTATTTTCACATCTAAATGAAGAAATACGCCCAAATACACCCAAACTTAAAAACAAGAGACCACGATAATCTAGTAGCAATAAGCGATAAATTTGAGGAAATAATGAAAAACAATAATGAGCAAGTTGTCATAAATAAAAAAATAATAGAAACAATAAATAAAATTACAAATATGCTGATATTTGTATTTGTACAATATTAAAAACTTTAAAAAACAGCATTCATATTACAAAGTAAATTTAAAATTGACATTATAAAAAAGGAAATAGAAAAAATATAATACGCAATAACACTTCACTAAGGCAAATATTATAAATACGTTTATTTTATCTGATTCTGAAATGCTAGAAATTAATAATATCTTTATAAGTGAAAATATGTCTTTTGAAACTTAGAAGAATCAATGAATTTTGCCGACCTTAAAATCGCTGTAAGAAGTAACACAAAAATTTACATTATAAGTATACCCAAAACGGGAAAAGAAATTTGTGAATCTATAATTATAAAACCTTTTATAAAAGATAAAAGTATTTTGAAATTGAACTACGAAAAGATATTAAAATGTAATAACTAGTTTTATGGAGGAAAAAAAAGATTGCAAGAGTATTGATAATATAAAAAAATTTTAACAAAATGAAGTAATAAATTTATCGAATGAAAATTGTATCGTAAACAAACCACACAATAATGGCCATGTAAATGAAAGAATGGTCGAAAGATCCAATCGGGATTACTTTTATTGAATGTTTTTAATGAACCAATAAGTTTTCAAAATAATACTAGAAATCTATATGGTTCGTATTTAATAAATTTCCATAACGAAACAGTAAAAGTAAAAAATTATTAGTTTTCAACCACAGAGATCGTAAGGCTAAAACCTCTTTCGGCACTAGTTCGCCACTCAAATTCCAAATCAGAATTCGGAGAACTCCTGTCGCTTTAATTAATAAAGCAATTTAAAATAGTAAAGTATCAGAGTCTAAATAATATCCCAATTTTTTAAAGAGAATCCAATCGGGGACGATTGGAATTTCGAAGGAAGGAGTTAAAACATTCCCTCAACAGTCAAACCAGTTTCTTTACAAAAGCATTATCAGTTCATTATCATTCACTCACTTATCTAATGTCTGCAAGATTTAACTTTTCGTTTCCCACATTATTCTGCTGACGCTATATCTGCGAATCTTCCGTTCGAGTTGTAACTTAAATTTCATTCACGCGTAAACACAACGTAACCATAACAGGTAAGTTAATCAAGAAAGGTTTCTTCAGCTTAAGTTAAGTTTGTATCGAACTTGAAACAAAAAGCCACATAGTGCTGCCTAATATGAATTAATGATAATTGTTCAACATTACTTATAATAACAACGCAAGTGTAAAAATAAATTAAGCTCATAGTGCTGTCTAAATAAAAATATAATTATTGTTCAACATAACTTATAATAACAACACAAATGCAAAATAAATTAAGCACATAGTGCGGTCTAAATAAAAATATATTTTGTTTAAACACAACTCAAGTGAATTTCTTAACTTATATACAGTATATATCTCATACAAATTAACATTTTTATAGATGATGTACTAACATTTTCAATGTCATAAAATTCTTTTATTTTTAGATGGGATTACGGAATAACTACTGTGTATATCTATGCCAACAAATCATAACAGCTTAAGTCAAAAATCAATGTTTTAAGATATTGACTATTTTGTGTAGAATTATATGAAATTAAAACCACTGTAACTTTTAAACAAATGTTGGGATTGTTATGAAATAGTCACATAACTCGTTTTAGGTTAAGGATTTTTTTGTTTACGTATTATAAAGTACTCGTATCATAATTTTTTCAATAAGAGGATTTTTTGAAAACGGGTTGGAGAAATGTGAATAACACATTACCCCAATTTCGTTTTAAGTAAACACAAGCAGTTTTTGATGTGAAACATCTTTGCGCTCGCTATAGCGAAATGAAATTTGAACTAACGTGAAGATTAGTATTAGTATAGTAAGTAAGCAATGGATCGATAGCTCAATGGTTGGTCTATTGATGAGGGCTTGAGTTCAAATCTTGCGGCGGAAATTTTTTGAGTTGGTTTTTCATTTTCTGATTTTAATCAACTTGTGCAAAAAACCCTACTTTGGCAAAAGATTAAATCTAACCGAAATGTGTTTGCATCTTATTTTAGTTTTTATAAACCAATCGTAGCATACATAAAAGAAAATACAGATGAATTAAACTCATGTTAATTGATCGTTTGTTTTTGTCTCGCTCTCTACAACAACATTGGTTGTAGTTGCCAATGAGCCGCTAAGCATGATTCACATCAATCCATGCGTATGTTTAGCCGCACAAACATTTTTTTATTGGTTAGCTTAGATTGCTTCCCTCATAAAAGCATATTTGCACAACAATTTAATCCCATAACCTCATGTTATGTTTCGTTAGCTACGAGGGCGGTCCGAGAACTATCCCGACTACCACTTTTTCAGTTAGTACTAACCTTCAAAAGAAAATTTCATGATATTCCACTCATAAGTTTGTGAGTTATTGTGCTAAGAGTGACACCACTTTTGTGATTTTCAAAACAATGGATCAAAAACCATTACGTGTTTTAATTTTACACTGCTTCTTGGTGGGAAAAAATACCGTTCAAGCAAAGAAATGGCTTGAAAAGTGTTATAATGACTCCGTTCCATCAGAAACAACAATAAAACGTTGGTTTGTTGACTTCAAAAGTGGTCGTAGAGACACCGATGATGCAGAACGCTGTGGACATCCAAATGAGGCGGTAACACCAGAAACGGTTAAGAAATTATAGACATTTCAAAAAGTGCAATACATCGCATATTGACCGGAAATTTGGAGATGAAAAAGCTGTGTGCAAAATGGGTGCCACGTTTGCTCACTGTTGATGATAACATATAGTAGTACCTGAGACACCACTGCGGTGTAGACCCAATGCATGAGACACCGCGTCTCATAGGGCCAATGTGATATTTAGCATTTTTTTCATATTAAAATAAAACCTTCTGAAAGATTTCTTTGCTAGCATTGGGTTTCCACGTCCAGGACAACTCCTAAATATTTTATCTGGGGTTTTGGCTCTAGTCTTACACCGTTTAAGCGAAGCAGGGTCCAGACAGGTATTTTGTAATTCCTAGAGAATAGAACTATGTCTCTCTTTTTCTGGTTTGATGCTTGAACCGACTTCTGACCAAGTGCAGGTCATTCTTAAAGCGATTTCTATAAGTTGGCTGATAAAACGACCAAACTATCGATAACGGCATGAGGCTGATCAACTTTGCCGAAACATGGTAGTCTGTAACACCAGATTCTAGCATCGAAACATCCATAAAAGTAATTGCGCCAATCGGAAGGGCCAGTTCCTGTAAAAACAAACTGGTGATGTTCAGAGCATGCTTGAGTTATGGAGGAATCACTTTTCGCAACTCCTAATTGGTGGTGATAACAGCATAAACGCGGAAGTTAGAATCAAACGTTCAGTCGCTGACAAATCCACCATAGACCAGATCTTCACAATAAGCCAAATCCTGGAAATAACACATGAAAATAATATAGACACACGTCAACTCTTTGCCGATTTTTGCCATTACCCATGATTGAAAATGTTCTACTAAGCAAAACATAATTGAAATATGTTCTAATAAACAAATATAGTAAATAATAATATATAAAATTGTGAAAATATGTAGAATATAAAAAAAAAATATACGTAAAGCCTAATATTTTTCCAATTAGTTGTTAAGCATAAATCATAGGTTGCAACATACTAATCAGGAATATTGAAACTTTTCTTTTTAAGAATAATAACATAGTAAGAGAAAAAGCCAAATTACAAACCGTTACGTCAGTTGGTATCAATTAATACAAAAGCAAGGTGTATATATAATATTTGGGATTAAACTAAATAATCTCCATCAACAACTCAATGATTGTCTTTGTTTATGAAATGAAGAATGTATGTTATGTCATTGACCTTTTGCCAAACAGTGGCTGGGTGTTGCGTGTATGCTTACAGCTGAGAATATAAATAATATGAAGAGGCATGACCCCGTTGAAAAAATTCATATGCGGGTAGTGGCGCCTCTACCCGGCCTTTATGGTCATTTTTGAAGCGTTTTTTTTTTTTTGCTATACTGTTTAACGCATACTCATTTTAAGTTGAAAAGAAAAGCTCTTGTTGACATTTTGAGTTTTGTTTTGTTTATAGTTGTTAGGCTAGCCGAATGCTCACATTTTTAGTTGTGGTTTTTTCTTTTTCGCTGGTAGTTGCCATGTGTGTGGTGATAGCCTTCACATTTTAGTATTTTTTGCGGTGTGAAAGAGAAAATACGTTACATTTTACAGTTTTTCTTCGATAAAGGCGAAAATGCAAGTCAGGCGGCTGAAAATGTGAATAGTGTTTATGATCCTGATACTGTTACAGCCAACAATGCGCATAATTGTTTCGACGATTCCGTTCCGGTAATTTTGAGGTTAAAGATGAATCACGCCGGCTTTGGCCAAAAGAAGAAGAGTTGTCTTTCATTAGGATAACGCCAGGCCACACACGTCGTTTGTTACTCATCAGAAGCTCTGGGACGATTTTGCTGGTGAAAAATTCGCTTCAAAATAGGTTTGCGAAAATCGGTTGCTACAGTTTTTTGATCATAACCAGGGTTTCTATGAGAGAGGTATAATGAAATTACCTTCAAAATGGCAGAAAGCTATGGAACAAAATGGCGCATATTTGACTTAAATAAACCCTTCAATATCATACAAAAATAATGAATTTCTTTTTACTACACCCGATATGTAATTTTGTTAAAGAAAAATGCAAGTGTCAATGAAAAATTAACAAGTAATTTATTAGATGTATATATAAACATATAAAAATGTAAATTTTGTACTTTTGAACTGGAAGACATAAAGAGAACATGCAACTCGGATTAAAAAATTGCAATTAATTTGAATTACAGAGCAGTCAATGCATGAAAATAATTTTTCAGATTACTGGATTTTCGGATCAGCGAGTAGTCGGATTATCGAGTTTCGACTGTAGTTCATTTTTCTTGTTTTTTTTTTCATTGTTACGTGCATATAAATTCTCAAAGCTGCTTCTTACCACTTTAGCTGTGGAAATGAAAAAAGTCAAAGCCAGATTAGCTTGGATCAGAATATTTTGTACTTATCATGCATTATTTGTGAAAATTATTGTGTGCAAAATACATTTATTAAAATATGATACATTTATTCAGTCATTTATAACTAAAGTTTGGCATGCATTCAATTGAACTGACGATCAATTGAAACACCAGTTCGTTTAGATTGTAGTAGAATGCTGAACAAATGGCCTGAAGACAATTTCAGCCGACTACACAAAGTATGAATAGTTGGTCGACTATTTAATTTGGTATTTCACTAATCACTTTACTACAGGTGTCTGCTTTTAATAAATTGAGCAATATGAATGAATAAATATGGAAATTTAAGGATTTTAACATAATTTGTATTAATTTATAATTCATGGCTCTGAGTATCCTACGGATTGTTACATCGCACAGATGAGTAGGCACTCAGTGTCAACTGCGCATAATTTCATTTTTTGTAATTTTGGGTTACTAAAGCAGCACGATCACACCGAAATTGTACACAACATTGACATTGCATTAGCAGAAAGTACAGAATGCATAATTTCCATGAAACTGAGGCAAATTTCAAAGGAAATATGGACACCACGTGAACTTTGTTGTGAGGCAAAATACTTTTGTGAGATCGAAATTTTTAGCAGAAAATGATTGCGCATCAATACCTAGCTAACGAATCATCGTATATGACCCAACAATTGAGTTAACTTGTGAAAATATGCCTTTTTACCAGAACTTTTTTTTTATAGTTTTAACATTGCTGTTATTTTATAAGCCAACAAAATCTAATTTTTGCATAAAAACCAATAGGCCAAATACTTAAGTGACTCACTGTATGAAAATGCAGCCTTGCCTTCCGTCGATCATGCTCATTGCTAAAATAAGGTTTCGATTGTCCCTTATTCGCAGTAGTGACTATATTTGCGTGTTTTAAATTTTGATATTTCCGGAACATTATCCTATAAAGATTCTTCATTGTCACTTAAGTTTAATCGACCAAAGTCAACTTTTACTTTTCATGTGTTGCGTAAGGAAAAAAAACACCAAAAGAGCAACAAAAATTAAGAAAAACTTCATTTAATCTAACACTACTCGATATTCAGTTTTACATTCTTTTTTTCGCCCTCTACATAACGGTTCTTTTCACAATACTCTGAACTTGCAACTTTAGGTGGCAGATTATTAGAATTATTAATGTGTTGAGTTGATGTCGACGTCACCTGGTTATATACAGCCAAGGCCTGAGCTACAAAACTAGTAACGTCACCAGCATTAGAGGGCAATATCATTGTATTATTGGATTTAGCCAGTTTTTTAAATGCATCTATATACTGTTCAGCCAAAGTAAGCGACGCTGCATTTCTGCCATCCTAAATTATAAAAGAGACGAAAAAACGAAAAGACGAATTTACGTATAAAGAGATAATTAGTTGTTGTTTAGTTAGTTGTTAGTTAATGAATACCATTTCTGTTATAAATTCTATTAATTTTTTTTTTGTGGAGGCTTATATAACTTAGCATAAGCTAAGTAATTATTTCTTCGATTAATAGTTTGCTACTTACTGAATGCGTCAAAGATTTTGCTATCGCTTGTAAGCTTTTAGCTCTCGCATCAGCAACCGCAATAATTGCTGCTGCTTCACCGCTGGCCTTATTTATGTGTTCTTGTCGTTCCGCTTCTACAAAAGAAATTTTATTTGTGTTGAATTTTTGATTGCAATTCAGATATTTTAATTTCAGATAATTACCAGAAGCAAGAATTCTCGACTTTCTCTTTCCTTCAGCAATGTTTATTTCAGCTTCTCGTACACCTTCAGACTCTAAAATAGCGGCTCTTTTACGCCGTTCAGCTTCAACTTGCATCTGCATCGCTTCATGAACTCTAGATGGCAGCTTAACATTTAAAATATGATTTTAGGAAATATGCTTTTACTTAATTTAATTAAAACTAAATTCGGATTTAAAGTGGGTTAAACAACGAAACTTACGCGAATATCGCGAATTTCATACCGCAAGCAAGCTATGCCCCAAGCTTCACTTGCTTTATTAATAGAGTCCACAATGCTAACGTTTAATGACTCTCGCTCCCGAAAGACTTTATCAAGCGACATCTTTCCTAGTTCCGATCTCATTGTAGTTTGAGCAAGTTGAGTAATAGCAAACTCGGGATCTTCCACGCCATATGATGCTATTGTATTGAACAATAAACAATTAAAAATACCTAAGACGACTATTTGCATTAAGTAGTTTCCCAACCTTTATATGCATCTATTATCCTTAGGTATAGCACGCCATCAATACTTAAAGTAACATTGTCTGATGTAATTGCGCTCTGCTTCGGCACATCTATTGCAATTTCTTTTAAACTTTGGACGTACTTTATTTTGTCTACAACCGGTATAAGAATATTCAATCCGGGATCGAGTATCCTATTAAAACGGCCCATTCTCTCAACAATCCAAGCTTCTTGTTGAGGTACAAACAAGACAATTGTGTTCATCGGAGTCGAGGTGGCGGTAGAAAAATGGACTACCTGTGTTGCTGAAAGCATGCGTGGCGATGATTTCATTACAGGAGACATGGAGCGTCTAGCCAGTAGCAGCGATGGCATCGTCCTGGTTAGTACATTGGACTGATGTCCAAAACTAACACCACGATTTTGATGATAACCTGCAGTGCATTCTACTATCGGAATATCCACTTGCTTACTTTTCTGAATCTGACACAAATGTGAACCGGCACTTATAAAATCTTGCTGAATCATAAGGTTTAGATTAGTAAAAATGTATTATCTTTAGGAATGCTTAAATATTAATATCTCACATGCGGTATCACTCGCCTCGATGACGTAAAAAAAATCCTTTGCATTTTAATATAGCAAAATATAAAAAAACCACCTTCATATATTATGCACTATGAAAGAGTGAATAAGAACGGTTTTCGAGATCTGCAAACTCTATTCACCCTAGCTAGTGTTGAGTTACCAATTTTTCTTTCCAAGTATTGTCATAATTTAAATTGGCTGTCATTTTTGCAGATCGGCGCCGACGACGTCAGCATATAGTATCCACAAACATTAACGAGACGACGATGCACACAATTAGGTATCAACAAACTTTTTGTTGGATTTTGGCGAAAGATTTAAAAATGTTCCCACATAAAATCCAAACTGTTCACAAATTACTGCCTGTTACCATTACTTTTGCGCCACCCTGTATTTATGTAAGTATGGTAACAACTAAAACATATGTTCGAATATGGCCATTTATACAGATATGTAGTCATAAAATTTGATTATAGTCCTAATATGACTGACGGCAAATAAAGAGATGTGGAAGAAACCTATTTTTTATGTCTGACGTGTAGATGAACACAAGTTGCGAGATTTTCCGAAAGCTCTCTTTTTTTAAATCGTCAAGAACAAAGTTGCTCCTAACCTTTTGGCGAAAGGGCATATTTAATTCCACCCGTCTTATTCTTGACTTCGTTGGCTTGAAAATTACAAAATACATTGACATCAGCGCACACCGATACTTTGCGTGTGAATAATTTAACTACCAACTAAAATCTTTATAATATGATTTAACACCATAGTATAATAAATAAAAGGTAACGCCAAGAATTTACAGTTATTTGTCGTTCTCATTAGAACGCCGCCATTTTATATTTCTGACGCCATATCAAATTGCTCTTTGGTCTGATTTCTAAATTTTACAACGCACAAGACAAACGAACTTTAAATATTCAAATTTAAATTTGGCAAATATTATTTACGCATTAAGTTAGTTATTATTAAATCAAAATAACTCAAAAAGATTCATAAAGGTACAAATAATATGTTCAGCAATGATTTTTACTTTAAATAAACACCTGTTCGATTTTCCAATTGCTCAATCATCCACCAGCTGAGTGTGCAACCTGTTGACTTTATAATATCAAAAAATGCGCCACCATCTTTATTACACCATATTTTCAAAAAAAAAAATTTCATTTTAAACTAGGTTTGAGGAGAATGTGAATTCAAATTTATAGTCTAGTTTATCCAGCGATTGCTTAAAATTGGTGTGAATAGAAATTAGTAACTGCTTGGAATTACTAGTTTTTGCTTGCAATTTTACAATCATTTCAATTAGGTGCATGTAAATACAGTCAAACTTCCCTAACTCAAATCACCATTATCCAAAGAAAAAAACCGACTTGTGGAGACTTCGACTTACAGAATTTTTTTTTTTAGTTTTGTTAAAAAAAACTGCAGTAGTGTATATGTACCTATACATATTTATATTTATTTTAAAATACGAATACATATCTATATACATATATAAATTCATTTCAAATCATATAAGTAGGTACTGTTCACAAGTTACAGAGTACTAAAAAAATCAGAAATTAGCGACTGAAAATTTATTTTGTTATTTTCAACAAAAAGAGATTAAAGTTTGTTCAGGCCCTTTTAATGATCATCAGTGTTTTCAATGTTTTGAAAGCGTCTTCTTTATTGTTCTTGAAGGGATGATGAATGATTTCCTCCACCGAACCCTCTTCATCACTTTCCGTTGCACTTAAAATCGTATCCGCTAATTCAGAGCTATTATGTTCAATAATGTCTTCGTCTGTAGGAAACTGTCATGTGCAAACTTTATTGTCCACATCAATATAATTCTGAAGAGTAGCAATGGAATTTATTTTATTTACTGTTAACCATGTCTCGTAATCAACGTCCAAAAAGTTTCGATTTTCTTCAATGTGACTCAAGAAAATTAAGGGTATGTCATCATCTTCGTCCCATGCAGAACATTGGCCGAATTTAGCTTTTTTGAAACAATTCGCAATCGTTTTATTTTTGACATCAATGTCCCAAGCTTATGTTACATGATAAACGTTTTAGTGCAAGTTTTGGCGCATTGGAAAATATATAATCTTACACTATTTTTCACATTGATTATCAAGCGCGACTGGCACAAAATAAGTAAAGCATTCATTTACGGGATTTCCCCGAACGCAAGGTACTCAAAGCAAAATACAAAAAATGAAAATAATCTGGGATTTCCCCTAAAAATTCGATTTAGAGAATGCACATGCCAAAATTTTTGTTCGAGTTATAGAAAATTCGAATTAGAGAAGTTCGAGTTATGGAAGTTTGACTGTAGTTACTAAGTTGCTTATTCGAAAAACATAAATAAAATATGGTTACATTTATGAACGTTCGAAAAAGAGAATAAAATCGTGTGCATGTAAATGCTCTCAGTTCTTAATCAAATATATTATAAATTGTGTTTTTTATACATTATAAAATAATTATTATAGTTTCAGTTCTATTTTGTATTTTAAATAAAAAATCAAAAAAGTAATAGTTATCATTTGTAAACTAAAGCATTCTGATTTGCGTTTGATGAGCGTTTTTTTCAATGCACATCGCGAATATGATTATTCAATTTTAATAAGCCGTCTACACAATTGGGCTTATCGATAAGCCAATACAGCAAGCAATGAGGGCTTTTTCAAAATTATTTTTTTTTCGTCAAATCGTTGTCTACTGAATGAAACAAATAATAATCGAAGAATCGCTAGTTTAGCCGGCTAAAATTTAATTTAATTTTGCTTTTTCATGTCTTTCTAAGAATTTAAAAGAAAAATAGCAACATTTTGAAATTATGGCATCTCTTAACCTTTTCTGTCAGCTGATTTTGCATCCACATATGTTATGATTTACCAGTACTTACTATGTTGTACTAGAAAAATGTTGTTCAAACTTTTGATACTTCATACTTTTCAGTACAGCTAATACTAATAAGCAAAAGCTACTGCTACTGCCCTAGTGTTTTTAGTAAAAGATGCATTTTTATTTACAAGCTTAAAGCCAAAAAAGTAAGCACCGAGTAGATGATTGTTTATGTGTATTCAAATGACATTTTTTAAGATTTTTAATACATATGAAATTGACAGTTTCGCATATTTAAATGCAACTTTATAAAATACGCGTTAAACACAAAAACAAAAATTATTTAAAAAATTAATTTTAAAGTTGTGCCGGACGGAACAACGTTGCAGAACGCAACGGATGTAATACACACGCTTCGACTTTGTTATTCTTTGTATACCCTCGGTAACATTCCAGATACAGTTGTTTGTAGGTATGAACGTGTATGCTACTCATTTGTTAAACAGAGAACGGTCGTTCACTGAATTGTATTTTCCTCAACCAAATTATTCAATAAAGCGAATGGTAATTTTTTTGCAGATATTTAAATAAAGTATTACATCGACAACTTGTTGAATGCGCTCGAAACTGCAATAGAGCATATGTGACATTAACTTTGCAGACAGAAAGGCAAACAACCCTCAGTGTTGCTTGAAATTGCTTAGGCAGCTGCACTCTGCAGCACGAAATCTCATTTCTCGCTCATGCTAGCTCGCCTCTCTTCTGACTTGCACTCCCAACAACAAAACGAAAATAAACATTGCGCCATGGTTGTCAGGGCGCCCGAATGTAGTTGCTGGAAAAAGATTCGGGGTCTTTTTGTTGTTCGACAGCATGCGGACGTCCGCAAAGTCGAGGACTGTTTTACGTTGTGCAGAACTGCTCACGGAGTGCAGTGTTTTCTGCTCTTGCTTCTCACTCGCACACTAAGGCAGCTGCCTGAGTACATTTGCCCTAGGCGCAGACACTTGCTGCCCAGGCAGAATGTGAAGTTTTACGTTGTTCAGTACTGCTTTTGTGTTATTGACAACGAATAGAGTTTGCACTCCGTAGTCTATGGCAGTATAGGCCTCATGTAGGCTTGGCAAACTTTTGTTGTCAGCATATTAAACCACAAATGTTTGACCATAGACACCATGTTTTTCCCATAGGAAATCTAAGAAATTCCTTTTCAAGCTCTTACAATATGCTGCTAAACCGCTCTTGCAACACAATGTTGGGTATGTCATCAAATTGGCCAAAAAATTTAGCTAAACTGATACGCTCTCAAAGAGCGTTAACTTGTTCTCTCTCTGAGGACAGAGAACAAATTCATTCGGCTGTCAGCTTGTGATTTTCTTCTTTTACTTTTTGTACTCGCAAATTTAATCAACTACTATTTTGCAGATTTAAAAATATGTGTATACTTTACGTATGCACAGGTGATATTCTTTATTGCGAATAAAACTAAAGTATTAAAAAAACTTGTGAATATTTTTCTTTTAAAATAAAAAAAACATAAAATACTCAAGCAGTTACAATAATCGTGTATAAACTAAACTTTAACTTGATATTTTAAACATCAAACTGGTAACCAACATAAAAAGCTAGTAAATCTTTGGGCAATATGGAATCAACATAAACCTCAGAGGCTTTCAAACAAACTTAACTATTACTAGATCGGCAACATGTCAAGTATTTTCCAATGAAATCTTATCTAAAATAACACAATTACATTATTGTTCAATGAAATGAAAAATCAATACTCCCACCATTTAATTTCTTTAAACCCAATTTAAAAGTAAAATCAATTGGAAAACGACTGAAATGGGTATAATGCTATTAATGTATCAATGATATAATGCTATCAATGTTAACATCGCAGTGTACCAATAAAACAAAAAAAATTAAATTTTTTATTTTCGTTTGAGGCAATGTAAATATTTTTCAGATATAATTTTAAAATATAGTATAACAATCCAAACAAATGACTTAAAAAAAATTCTTCAAAAAATTTTGGTGTTTCATATCATCTTACGACCACTAAAAAATACTGTCAAAGATTCCTGCTGCTGATAATAAGATAATTAATACTCATATGTATACATAAATAAATGTATGTATGTATGTGTATCTCTACAGTTGTTGGTCGGGTTAAAACGGACTAAAATTGTGCACTTGGGAACATGCTAAAGGAAAAAGTGAAATTCGTTTATTTTATTGAATGCAACGAAAAGCTTCAATGAAGTCAGTTAATTATTCATCTCACTAACTAACAACTAGGCTGCGGTTTAAAAATAATTCATAGTGGCTTTGTTAAATTGCAATTTTACCAATACAAATTTTTTTTTCTTTAAAATTATAGTTTTACAACATTGAAGAGCGACACTTAAGAAAACAAAATGGATGGAGAAAAAATTATTCCGACCTTTGGAAACATTGGCCAATCATTAAATCTAGCTGTGGAAAGATTTATAACAATTGGAGAAATAATTGCTGAGGAAAATTCCGACATCAAAGCTGACATGTATGAAGCAGCCAAAGATGCTCGTGATGCCGGTAATTACATTATTGTATTACAAAAAAATCTTTTCACTGTATGTGGTTATTCTTGTGTGTAGATTGTGTTTTTGAACTTTTTATTTTTTAAATAGAATAACTGAACTAAAAATTGCGATTGCTGATAGCTTTTCTAGTAATTTTTCACATGACTTTTTAATTTTGTTTTTTGCCCGGAAAAATTTTATCGTTGGACAATCAGTGACTGCTGTAATTTCATTTACTCAATTTTCTGGGTTACTTGCTTTTAGTACTTTCTGTTGTTAATACTAATTATAATAGCATACTTTTTCGCGTTGATACTTTAAGTTTACCTATACATACATATTTATAAAAATGTTTGGCATAATAAATACTGAGAACCGTAAAATAGACTGAATAAAAAAAGGCGAAGAAAGCTAAAATTTTACACAAAAAAGATAAAAATCTAGAAAGGCAGGAGATTATAAGCTATAGACTGTAAACAATGTGGAGTAACAACTTCATATTTCATGATGAGAACTACGCAACAATTCAAGGAGTTCATGTGGTTTGTTGCTAAAAGCAGAAACATGGTTGTGAGTAAAATTGTGTCGAAGTGCGTGCGTGTTCAGCAAAATATTTTCTATATACGTCGGAAGCACCCGACCAGAGAATATGTATAATAAGAAGACGCATGACCCCGTTGAAAAAATTTGTACGTGGGTCCTGGGCCCAGGACCCTACCGTAAGATGGCGTGGGAACTGGATTCTACCATAAGATGGCATATATTTTTTCCGGTGGTAGTTTCATGTGTGTGTATGATGGTCTTCATATACACATTACATGCTTACATTTGTTGTTGCGCTTTTTTTCTTTTTCAGTGCTAGTTGTATGTGTGTGGTGATTGTCTTAATATACAAAGCCTTTTTTTGATTGTAGTTGTTTGGCTTGCCGAATGCTTACATTTGTTGTTGCTCATTTTTTTTCTAGATGTCATGTGCGTGGCGATGGCCATTTTTTTGGCAATTCAAGAATGTTGTTGTTGTTGAATTTGGTGTGTGCGCAAAGTTCTTACTGCAGACAATTCCTTTGCTTGCTACATTTTATGAGTGCCTAGTATGAAAAGTCGCTGCTCGACGGAACCGTCTGAATTACACGTGTTTGTGTGTGCATGCAGAAAAGAATTTTAGAAGTTTGAATTGCCAAGCTAGCTCATATTTCTTCGTTTTGAGAAACTATTCTACTTCTTCTTAATTGCTACGAGCATTTCATTCTGCTTTTGATGTGTGCCTGGTACGAAAAGTCGTTCATCGAGCGTACCGTTTGAAATACATGAGTTTGTGTGTGCGTGCAGAAAAGAATTTGTCATGATTTTGAAGTTTTGACTATTAAGAATATATTTTTTGCTTTGTGTTGCTGCTGCTTCTTTATTGATATATGCATTTCATGCAGTATGTGTATACACACACACTAATGAGTGCGCAAAATATTAAATGAAGACAATTTAAGCCGGCTACGCCAAATATGAATATTGGTGGACGATTTATATCAATCTTTCATTCTTCGCATGACAGGTGTTTGCTTATAATATATCGAGCAATATGAATGAATGAATATGGCAATTTAAATGTTTTAACATAATTTCCATTTCATATGTTAAGCCAAAAAGTTAGAAAGCCTTGCATCGCAGTTGGAAACGCAAATCGCCGTAACAACTAAGCGCATTGCGCATGCACACACTTTGCGCAGTGCACAAGTGTTATTAGCAAGGGCAATATGGGTCTGCTCACCCCCATATTGTCCTTGCTAAATACAAAGCTACAAACAACAACAGTAATATACCATCCCAACTAAATTAAATGAAAAAATTCACAACACACACAATGCATAATTTGTATGTAATATTTTCATTCAATTTTAATATTGTATTAGGTGCTTATAATTGCAAACAAGCAGAATAAGCAAGCAACGAAAATCATTAGCAAAATCTTGGCTGTTGTCGCTTATGTGCGAGGGGAACAAATACATGCGGGGAAAGAAGTATTAATTGCTGACGAATAAGGCACACGAACACTGACCGAAAATACAAACGACTGAAATCAAACAAATCAAATTAATTTATATTAAAAAACAATTATTATAAAAAGCATAAGTGCCTGCAACATATGCATGGCATAAAAAAATAAGAAATTTTACGCAGGCTGAAGACAAAATATGAATATTCGATATGCTATTTTTTCTAACATTTCACTAAGCGCTTTACAGGTGGCACAGCAAATGTACAGAAATACAGTCAAGTGCAAACTTCATATATAATTTATTATTAAAATTTTCTAAATAATGCAATAGTTCAAACATTGATACTTATGTATGCAACTGTTACAAATTAGTTATTAAATTATGCAAAAATATTACTAAAATGTGTCCATTCATTCATTATCAAAAATAACTAGAAAGGCAGGGCTATAGTCGGGCGTAACCGACTATAGAAAACCCTGTACCCAATCCAAAACTGAATATATATTTTTTGTTGCATTAATATTTTATATTCATTTTGTAAGGATATCTCAGGAAAAAAG
The DNA here is from genome assembly GCA_037044495.1 of Stegana nigrithorax. NCBI lineage: Eukaryota > Metazoa > Arthropoda > Insecta > Diptera > Drosophilidae > Stegana > Stegana nigrithorax. Next base: position 222,737 of record JBAMBQ010000127.1, on the reverse strand, counting down.
TTTTTTTTTTGTCAAAAACCCATTTTCGGCATATCGTTCCTATGGCAGCTATATGTTATAGTAAACCGATATTTATTATATTCGGGAATATGATTGGATATTACTTAAAACAATTAAATTCAACATTTGGAAACGATATCTTAATAAACAAAAAAGTTTTTCTCAGTAAATGTTGTTTTTCGGCCGATCGTTCCTATGACAGCTATATGATATAGTAAACCGATATTTATTATATTCGGGAATATGATTGGATTGTTGTAGGTCTTACCGTTTCCGAGATCCGTTTGTTCATACAGACGGACAGACGGACATGGCTATATCGACTCGCCTTTCGATGCTGATCAAGAATATATATACTTTATGGGGTCTGCCACGCCTCCTTCTGCCTGTTACATACATTTGCACAACTTTAATATACCCTTTACCATTTTTTGGTACAGGGTATAAAAAAAAAATAGACAAATTTCACACTAGGCATTAGTGCGAGCAGCAAATGAATTGGCAGAAAGAGAAACAATATCATTTGAAATCTCATCAAAAGCGCATACACAAAAAAATAAAAACCGAAATCAAAATAAATACAAGTAATTTTCATCAAAGCATGAGTGCGAGCAGCACATGCATAGCAAAGAAAAAAACGAAAACTCATAGAGTAGAACATATACTGCAGTTTGTATGAGATGCGTCTTCTTAGTATACATATTCTCTGACCCGACTATAGAATACCCTGTACCCAATTCAAAATTCAATAATTTTTATTTTTTTGCTTTAATATATTGTTTTAATTATCTAACGATATCTGAAGACATCAAAAAATTTTTCTCAGTAAAAGTAATTTTTTGGCCGATCATACCTATGGCAGCTATATGATATAGTAAATATTTATCATATTCAGGCATATTATTGTATGTTACTTTAATTTACTAAATCCATTATTTAAGCTAGATCTAGCGGGAAAAAAGCTAAATTGCCAACACTGGTATGAAGTACAAAAACGAAATGTTTGTCGATTTCATTAAATAAATAATAGAGAAAGTTATGCAGATAATTCAGAGTTACTCAAATTTAAATGTTTGTTTTAATGATGAATATGGTGGAATAAAAATTGATTCCTTCTGTTATCGGTTAATAAATCAGATGAAGTCACTTCTCATAAATTTCGTAAAAACTGTTTATTTTTACAATAACAACAAACGGTGGCTTACGCTCTTATGTTTGCAAAAAATTGAGTATTTTCAACACATAATTTATGCTCTCACAACAGACATATGCGCATCTAGACAATAGAGAGCGCAGTGCGCAAAACAATCACCAAAATTGTTTTATCAGATTCTAATTAGGATATTTAAAGGAATTACTAATTGGACGAAGAAAAAGCACGTGGTCTCTTTTTTTCTCATGCTTTTAACGGGTTTGATAGACGAAGATGGTTACACAGGCTGGACAGAAAAAAAAAACACGTAGCGAAGCGAGCCGGGATTACTAAGTAGTAACATATAAAATATTATTGAAATTTCTTGTATACCAACGACCTGAGCGGTTTCGGAAATTATATATACAAATAAATATGTACCTTATTATTTATATAATTGTATTAAATTTTATGTGGAATATTTAAAATTTACTTTTATTTTTTTAATTAACAAGAGCATGTGAAAATAAATTTAAATAAACCTAACAAACTTATAAGATAAGTAGGCTTTTGGAGATAGAATCCAATATTCATTAATATTCGCTCTATTCAAATTCGTAATTTTAGTTTTGAATTAATTAAATGTTCAATTCATTTAAATGTATTGTTTAATCTAGTTTGTATGTGTGTTTGTTTGAAATTTTCATAACGTAACTGTGCAAAAGATACTAGATCTGGTTTCTTTTGTTTGATAGAGAGAAATTTGTTTCTTGAATGTAATTGTAATTTGAACATGAATATATATATACATATATCTCCTAAAGTGGCATCGACAAATTTTCATAAAATGTATTAATTGATCTTGAAAATTATATTTGCTTTTGTTTTAATTATTTAATTTAAAATCAAATGATTGCACTTCATTCTTTCTTTTTTAAGGAAAATCCATAGAGCGCTTATGCGAATTTTCCACAATGCCTGGTCTTAAACTCACTCATCATGTAGAACCTATAAAGGATTATGGAGCAGTTATATTGGCGGCTAGGACTCTTTTATCTTCTGTTACAAGGATTCTTCTACTTGTGGACATAGTTATTGTAAAGAAACTTTTAACTGCAAAAAGGCGAGCAACTGAAAGTCTTGAAAAACTCGAATCTGTAATGAACTTTACTGAGTTCGTTCGAGCATTTTCAGTATTCGGAATTGAAATGACTGAATTGGCCTACCTGACAGGTCATCACCACAGCTCTTTCAAAGAGGAACGTCGTCGTGCCCAAATGTTTTCAGCACGTCAAATATTAGAGCGATCCATATCCATATTGCTTACATCTTCGAAAAACAGTCTAATCCATAGTGATTGTGTAATTGTAAAAGAAAACCGAGATACAGTATTTTGCCAAATAAGACGGGCAATGGATTTAATTCACTTTGTTGTAAAAGATAGCATATCAAAAACAACAAAATATTCCGTAGATGTCAAAGCGAGATGCAATCTTAATTATGAAAATGAAAGTATATACTCTACAATAAAATATATAATTTACCTAATCGAAAACTACAGAATTAATAGAAATGACTATGAAACCACCAGAAACGGAATAATTGGAAACAATAATTCAGATATTTTTCATAACCAGTTTACCGAAGATCTCTGGGAAAGCCATAATTATTTTGGGGACAGAAACTTATCACCAATTGTAAATCATGGTTATAGTTTTGAAAACAGAAATTACAGAAAATATTATAGTTTCTATGGTGCGGACCTACGACAGGAATTAGTATTGACTTTTGAGAAACTTTTTGAAAAGACCCATGATTTTACCGACTCGCCTTATATCAGTCATGGACATCGAAAAAACATTTTAACTCATTGTGATAACTGCAAGCTTGAGTTGAACATTTATATCAGCATTCTGATTAAGAATGAGAATGAAAATGTGGAAATGAAAGGGAGAGAAGCTTATGTTGGTTTATTAAATGCTCTTGAGGAGCTTTGCAAGCAACTGGTCATCTCTGTATCTAACCAAATGAATGACTTTAATGAATCACTTAAAAGGTGCACAAAACTAGTCAAAAACTTTCATATTATGGCTAACTCACATGATCTAGAAAGTCTAAGCCAACATTCAAACCGATTTCATGACTATTGTGATCATATTTTTGACATATGCAAACTTTTGCAGCATATTGCACCCACAGAGAGTCTTCAAGTTCAAGCAAAGTGTTTAGCGATTAACCTACGGATATATGGACCCCAAGTATTTACGGCTGCTAAAATACTTTGGAAATTTTCTAACAGTAGTGCAGCAAACGATAACTTTGAAGCATTTTCCGATATGTGGAAATGGTTAACTACTGAAATAAAGATGATTGCTAAAAAAGTTTTTGCATCAATCAATACAACACGAGTTGAAGTGAGTATGCGTTTGTCTAATTTTAATGTTGTTTATTATATTTCTCTTTTTACATTATTAAAGAAAAGCCAATCTGTAATAACACCAGCTAAATCGTATGTACCCGCTGAGGAAAGAGATTTGAGTGAGTACCCTGATATAGAGAGTAAAAATGGTGATGGCGATGTAATGAATTCATACCAAAACAAATGGAGTGAGGATTTGACTGATAATAACGATATTCTTAAAAGAGCGAAAAATATGTCAGCAATGGCTTTTTTAATGTACCAGTTTACAAAAGGAAGTGGCACCCTTAGAACTACGCAGGACTTGTTTACACAGGCTGAATATTTTGCCGAAGAAGCAAATCGTCTTTATAAAGTCCTAAGACACTTTTCATACCAGGTAAGACTTAATATTATAGAATGCATGCATAATATGTTACCGTAGTTACAATAAAGAATTTTATTCAACAACTTAAAAAAAAGATTAAATAAATGGCTATAACTTCAAAACAAGGAAAAGTTTGCATAAATTTTAAACGCAGATGTGAAGAACAATGTTTGTAGATTAAGGTGATAAATAAATTTTTAAAATTGATAACAAAATCAAAAATTATATAATAATATCCAGTTTAAAATCTAAAAAAAACATTGTCATTTTTTTTCTGATCGTTCCTATGGCAGCTATATGTTATAGTGAACCGATATACATAATATTGAGATATATGTTTGAACATTGCCTATTAAATCCACGATTACGATATCTTGAAAAACAAAAGGGTTTTTGTTAGTAAATGATGTTTTTCAGCCTTTCGATACTATTCAAGAATATATATACTTTGTGGGGTCTGTCCCGCCTCTTACTGCCAGCACATCTTTACTTTTTTTTTCGTAGACGTTGTGGTAGCGCACTACCAAGCTAGAGAACTACGAAACCAGACCTAGTGTCTGTTCCACCGCTACGACCGTTAATGGTCAACAGGTGCTTTATCTACTTAACAAAATTTACTAGTACTAGAAGATTACAAAAACTAATTAATAAAATTAAAAAACTAAATTAAATTTAATACAATTATACATAGTCAAAATTAAAATAATATTCTAATTCTTTCTAATTTCATTAAATCTACGAATAAGAAGAGATTTCGAAGTGTGAGAAGAGGCTAATATATGTTAAGAAATAAATGATGGTTAGAGTTATAAGCCGAACACATAACATAAAAGGGATCATCCAGTAAGAAAGATGATCGTGCAGTGTTAAGTCTAATAGGTAAATAATATCTAGTTGTACGCGAAGGCACGTTAAAATTAATTTTCGCAAGGAGAAAAGGAGAATGAACGTTACCGTTTATAAGGTTATGAAGAAAAAGAATTCCCAACACTAATCAATTTAAGGTGGCAATGTTATGAGGGAAGACGAATTGCTGAATTCCAGTTTAATCCTCGCAACGCAAAGAGCAAAAATTGTTTTTGAACAGATTCAATCCGGTTCGAAATTTATTTGGAATTCAATGAACATAAAACCTCTTATAAATCGTAATTTATTTTTGAAACCTCTTATAATTCGTAACATAAAACGTGAAAGAAAAAAAAATCTTTTTAGTTTAACTTTTGTTGACAATTTTGTAATCTTCAAGTCGCCTCATTGTTCTCCTTGACTAAATTTTACAAAAACAATTTGTGAAAATCAACTGAAATGTAAAAGCCCCGTTAATTCATATTTTCCTTTTTCTAATTATTTTCTCTAATTCGTAAAAAAGGCTGTTCCTGTGCAATGTACGAAATAAGCTGTGAGATGAAATGTATGATACAGAGCGCACCCGACTATAAGCCTCGGCTTTTCTAGTTGGTTTTGTTATTAATGTTAAAAGTTAGTTAATAAATGAATATACTGTCGTTATCTAGAAATATGATTCTTTAAATAAATATGCGTTAAAATTTTATGCGAATTTTTCCTAGATATTTAAACTTTGGAATATATTCTTCATTGCGTCTCCAACATATTGTTAATTGATTTTCCACTTCAACATTCTAAAAATTGACAAGGCAAATAAATCATTTATACGTAACCAATTAGTGTTGATTTTTATACAATGTTTATTTGGGATTTCGTTTTAAAGGTCCCTGCGAGTGATAATAAAAAGGATCTTCTTGCGATTTTGGATAGAGTTCCTACTTTTGTGCAAGCATTACAATTTACAGTTAAGGATCATACTGTCGGAAAAGCGGCAACCTTTGTCAAAGTGGATCATGTCATTCGAGAGACAAAGAACTTGATGAACGTCATAAATAAAGTTGTTTCAAAATGTTTCGAATGCGCAAACAAGGTAATTTGAAATAAATTGCAAATATGCAATTAATTATTATATTAAATGCACGTATTATATGTTTACATATGTCTACAATAATAAAACTCTTTACAAAATTTTTTTTAAACATCGAAATAATTATGTGAAAATTGGATAAATAATCAATAAAAATGGAGATGGTGCTTTTTTAAAGATTTTATCAAAGTATTCTTTAGTTTTTTACATAATTTTTGTTTTTACCGTCTTCTATTTTGTGCAGTTAAATTATTATCAACTTCATAATAGACTTAAAAATAAAAAAATTTCTTAGCGATATTTACACCTCAAACCAAACTAGGAATTTTTTTTTTTACTTATGGTTGAAGAGCTGTTTCTTAATTATGTTAAAAATAAGTATGTAAGTAATTTAAAAAGTATTTTAATTTTTATGTTTCATTTACTATATTACTTGATATGATTTTAATTTTAATTATTATAAGGCAAATCAACATTTCAAAAAAAAATTCGAAAAGTGAGACTGCAAATCTAAAAGTATGTATGATATTTGGTTATAATTTTTAGAAACTGTATGAGCATATACATGATTTCAATAAATTACCTCTTGAAAAATATTTGTAATATTATTGGCGCCTTAAGTAATGTTGGATTAATATTGGATTTTCGATGATAATTACTATCGCTTCTTACAAATATAATTTTGGCTTAAAAAAATATGTAATAACATTTTTTTTTAGTACAAATTGAATTTTACTGGAATAACCAGTGGAATGACTTCTGGATCGGTACGTGGAGATGATAATGTTTCTGGCGGGATGGGTGATTCTAAGGGAACAACAAGTAGCAGTGAAGGCAGTATGTGACATTACGGGATGGCTCGTAGAGCCAAAGGCGATGCGCGGAGGACAAGAGTATCATTTTTGCTATTCTGATTGTTTGTAAACTTATTTAACATGCATTTAATTAATAAATTGCTTTATAAATCTGCATTGCATATCATTAAAAAATGTATAGTAATAATTTTGTCTCAAATTTTGTACATACACAAAAGCTTAACTAATAAAAAAATAAACGTTTGGAATTGTTTTTAGCCAATTCAATTATTATAAAGTCCACGAAACCCTATTTAATATATGTACAAATATTTATATAAACTAATATAAATTTATGATGGAGATGCTCTTAAGTTGAAAGATTTTGAGCTCATGAAGCATTACTTTGCTGCAGTTAGATTAGTAATTTAATCATTTTATCTCAACATATACGTGTACGCCGCAGACAAAGGTGGAATAGTGTTGAAGTCTGATGCCTACGGTTCGTGGTTCGAACCCCGGTGGTTGTGGTCTTCTGTCTTACACTAGTTATATATTAGTAGAAGTAATTCTCAACTCTATGAAGGTTAGGTTAGGTAGCTACATACCTAGGATGCCACTTTGACCACAGTATGGGTCCGTTGTGAGCCACAAGACTAATGCAAAGTTGGGTAGCCATCTCGTTAAGAGATCGACGGAAATCTAATACACTCCTAGATTTTGTTTGGGGTGCATCCAGGGCTTTTAGGCAGCCTGTATGATAAGATGATCATCATCAACCATTTTATGGTCACATGAATGGCGGTTATATACGCTTGGAAAACACTGCAGTGATCCATTAGTTTAATGGATTTGCAGATTGAGGGCAGCTCGCGAAAGACTCCCGATCTTACACCGGTATCCATTTTTGATCCATCTGTGTGTATCTTGATTGGGACGTTTGATAAGGGATCACCCTAGAGCTACTCTTGCCTCGAGGGAATTATCACCGAGAAGTTTCTTTCAAAGCAAAGAGACGACGATGAAAGTTAATCAAAGATATCAGGAAGGTTTGTATAGGAGTTCAGAATGTTTGCATCTCCATGATAACTCTCTTTCCATTGTGAGCTGGCTTTGAGCCTGATAGCGGAGCATGCCGTTTTGTACTTGCAGAAAAGATCGAGTGGTGGTAAGTGTAGCATGATATCCAATGCCAGAGTTAGCGTGGTTCTCATAGCTCCACTTACAGCCATTTCCGCCGATCTTTGAACCTTGCTGAGAATTTCGCAGTAGGTTTTCTTTTGCGTCGCAGTCCACCAGACGACATTTCCCTACAGGATAATGGGTCTGACGACTGATATGTAGAGTCAATATGCAATTATAGTTTTGATTCCGGAGGATTTTGATAGCGGAGGCTATCACTTTGCAACCCATCGCTTCTGATCTCAACAGGGGTTTGTTGACAACTGCATTCCAAAGAAGCGGTGACAGAACGCCATCTTGCAGTGTACCTCTACTCACTGCCCTGCGGAGATTGGATTCTCCCAGATTGGCTTTAATAATTCTGCCTTTCAGCATTTTTCCAATGAGGTCTACTAGGCTTGAATCCGTTCCGAGGTCAATGAGTGCTGCTGCGATAGCCCTCGCATTGACATTGTTGAAGGCCCCTTCATTATCAAGGAAGGCTGCTAGAGAAAACTCCTCAAGTTTTGAGTTAGTAGTTGTTGTTGTGTTGCAAACCTAAAGTTGACGGACCCTCTTTTCTTACAAAAAAAAAAATTTTTTTTTTAATCCGATTATATTTACAATCTATCCAAACAGGACATTGAATAAATCTTATAGTACATGGTGATTCGCTTATTGCTAATGCAACTTACAGATTATTTAAAAAATAATACGATTGAGACAATATAATACAATAATAATAATATAATTTAAGAATAATATAGAATAAAATTTTTCAAGTTAGATTACTAAAATTATATAACTAACATAGATTGCCTTTAAGAAGCATTTAATTTCTGTGCCATAAATCTAGCGGGTGAGATGTTTTGAACCAGCGGGACGTTTCACTGTTGTCTAACAGATTTATTTCTAGTGGGTTAACATGGTTGTTAAGCCGGTCTAAGTACTTAGTGCAGAGTAAGTTTATGACTTCTTTGATAGGTTTGATTATGAGGTCTCTGTGGAGAGTGGAGTTCCAGGACTCCAGAATGCTTATAAAAATTGAGTTCGCAAACCCCTCGAAAATTTAAATTTCCACATGAATTGACAATTTGGACAACATTTTTGACACTTGGTCATGCATTCCCGAACGGACCACAATTTAAGGCAGGGCTACATTAGCCTGAGGCTACCCCGATTAACGGAAGGATTATTATAGTTAATATATTACATGTATTCACGATGTGTGTGTTCTTTTTTATAAACCACTTTACATTATAAACGTGAATAACTTGTAAACGACAGCTAATTTTTGTAAAAAGGAAAATAGAAGAAACACAAAATAAAATAAATAAACAAAGCAACATGTAGTTTGGCTGTGCCCAGCAACACGTGGTCATAAATTGTAAGCAAAATATCTAACAAAACTGTATTTGCCCTATTTCATAGATTAATGCCTTGTGCACAGTTGTACAGATTTGTCTTTGTTTAACGAGTAAATTTAAGAGCTTTGCAACTGTCAACAAAATTGTGAAAACACCTTTTGTTTGCATACATTTCGGAAGATTCCGGTTCGCCGAGAACGGACGGAACTTATTCGTTTTTACCTTTCGCTTTTTTGCTAGCAGCTGAATCTCAAACAACTGTCTTCAAATATAAACAAAAAACTGGGTTATTACTTCCTTCAAAAGTTTTACCTTTAATAATAATTTAAATATCTTAACTAACTTAACTATTAACAAAGGCGGCAGGGCTGCATTACAGCTCAGCAACTGGACAAAATATTCAACAGCTGACGGTCGACTGACAATATTAAAATTATTTTTTTTTTATTCTTAAAGTATACGATCGATATCTGTAAGTAAAAATTTATAAAATAACGGCCAAAATAACAAAATAATTACGTTTCCAGTAATAATGCTAGTAAAAATTTACCGGGCAATTCAGACAAACTTAGTCTGGAACAGAAGATATATAAAGCACCGATTATGCTATTTACACAGAAACATAACCGAGAGTGAACGGATTCGTGTTTCCTTCGCAATTAATAATTTATCGTTTGCAAAGAATTTAAAAGTACATTGTTCTTCAACGAACTGCTTACATAGTCGTCAATCCATTCGAAGTGTTCATGAAAGCAAGCTGGAGGTTAGTTCTAGCAATGAGAGTCACAAACAAGATGAAAATCTCGAACGAGTTTACAATGTTCTGAAATCGACCCTACCGAAACTCTTCGTAGAACCACTGGATTACTCAATCTACAACCCAAATCTAATCTTTCAGAACAACATCACTGGCAAACACACTGTCGGTCTTTATCACTACGTGAAACAAATTGCTATTCTACGAGCAGTTGGTCATTTAAAATACGCGTATGTAAAATTTGAAATTCTCAAAATAACGAAACATCCCGAAGATGCAACTGTTCGGATACGATGGCGTGTAAGAGGCATATCAGGGCTAAAAGTCATGTTCCAGTTTTGGAAATACAAGCTATGGGAAATGAAAGAAATCTTTACTGACCAGGAATCCTGGTATGACGGTTATTCCGTTTGCTATTTGGGAACTGATGGGTTAATAGCTAAACATGTCGTAGACAAGGTTATGCCCGACGAAAATAGAGAAGCTGTTGAATCAGATACTGTGTCATCCTTACCAAGTGGATCTGTGGCAGCAACGGCTTCTCAAAAACTTAATTTTGGTAATTCAACTGCATGTAAATATTTATTTTAATGTAAACTCACAAATGCACAATATATTAGTGGGTTTCACTGCTTAAACGAAAATACAGTTCCTTTTTTAATAAACTTGTATGGACGCAGTCGGAGTCTCTTCGAAAAGGCACATATATATGGCTTTTCTTTGTTGTATTCATGCGAAAAATATTGCATTGAGCTTTCTGTTTCCAGAAATATATCGAAACTGTACATGGTACGTAGAAGCTGCGCATAGAGGAGGCAAGATTTTGGCTTTCGTTTGCTTAGAGAGTTTGTCCAATATTCCATTGTCTACAAATATAACCATTATTAAGATGAAGAAATCAGCATATCAACCTGAAACCTACTTTTACAGCCACACTGCTAGATGAAGTGTGGCGTCCGTTCCAGTGGACACAAATTATCCAAAGCGGCGAATCCAAAGGAAATCTACTTGATATTCGAATAAAACATTCCATTTTAGCAGATCCTCGGACAATTACAGCTCTAAAACAACTGTAAACTATATTTGGAAGCTTATGTAAGATGAAAGCATCTGACTTATGATTCTCAAATTCATCTGCTGGAATTGAAGTCCACTGCACGAAACTGCACGAAAGTCCACCTGGGTAGGAATTTGCTTTAAGCGAATACAAGTCTACATCTTTTAACGAAAGCCCACTTATTTGTTTAATAAGTTTTACCCATGAAATCCATCGCCGTCTCATTTTGTTTATCATCTCTCGAGTTAATTGTTGCATTCGCGTACTGCATTCTGATGATTGAAATTTAAATGAGGTAATACCACACACATTTTGCAACCAACGATATGGCTTTCCATATTTTTTTTCCTCGAGGTTTTGAAGATAACAACCCTCATCTACATCTTCAAAAATCTTAATATCGTTATTTAACATAATTTCACTGCCAAAATCATTAAGATATAAGTGATCTAAAAAGTGTTTGGTCGAAGGAAGCTCACTGAAAGAAAAATACTTAAGTTATACTAGATATTGAAGTAATCGTAAACGACATTCTTACATTTCAACTTCATTCAACGCTTGTACACACAACATTCCTTTTGCAGTGGCAAGTCCGGCTGATTCAAAGAAATACACCTCAACTGAAAGTTGATCTTCAGCTGATACATCTGCGCCAATCTATAAAAAAAAAAATATCATAAAAAATGCGTTTTCATTTTCATTATTGTGTGATGGCTTATTACTGTAAAACTAAGGGATAGTGGATGAGGCGCAGCTTTAGTGGTAGAGTCCATGTTTTTTGACTTTCCTTTACTACAGGCCTTTTTTTTATGGACCAACGAAAGTTCGGCAGCCATATCCCTTTGGAAAATATCACTTTCAAATCCATTGACTTCAGTTTTCAAATTAAAACCGCCACTATTTTCCAATGCTTTCAGATTCATATATAAAAGATAAAGTTCTTTTGGTAAAAATTGAAGGACTGTGCTAAGGTTCCAATCGGATTCCAGCGTCATTTGAAGAGCATCGTGCAATGGTCTAGAAGAATCGCGTAAAGTTCGAAGAGCTGGTGCAAACGCAGCATAACGATCAGTTTTATTAAGAATTTCCTGATAAAGTTGTTGCTTAGAGGTTAGCAAGTCCTTGTAGTTGCATGATAGTTCCTTTCTTAAACCTAGTTCGTACTTCAATTGAACAAGGTGTTTACCATGACCCGACTTGTCGGTTTGTTGGGTTTCCGGTATGCCCAATGAAACATATGCTTCCTCAGATAAAAGATCGATGCCGGCATCCCGGCTTTTGAATTTATGGCAGCGCGCAATTTCACGTTTCAAATGATTTACTTCATATAATAGGTTCTGGAGTTGAAGTCTATTTACATCCACTTTCGACTTTTCCAAATGCAACTCTTCTCGACCTTCTTTTATTTTATACTTTACATTACGATTCGAGTGCTTTAGTCCCACAAACAACAACACTGCTTTTGTTCTCTTTGCAGCCAAATTTGAGCTCTAAAAATAAAATTGGAATTTTCAGTAAAGATTTTATAAAAGCTCATATTTTACTACTTACATGATTTTTTTTCATTTCTAAAACTTCATCAAATACTTCTATCAACTGCTGAAAATGTCGATTTAATAGCTCGACCATAATGCGATATTTTAAATAAATGACCTTATTAAAAACCACGAACACAATATGTATGACTACTAGTAGCTTGTTAGTAGAGGTTAGAGGTGTCAGACTATCGATGGTACTATCGATAGTATCGATAGTTTTAATTTTCAAACACTATCGATGGTTTTAAAATACTATCGATAGTCGCTTTGTAACGTAACATTGTGAACTTCATCACTAAAATTTCTATGGAACATTCGATGCGCAGGTAATTTCCCCTCCGAGAATTCTATTTGTTAAAATAGTTAAATTTTGTGCAATTTTACATTTTTTCGGTGGTGGTGCTGATTGTGCAGGTAGTGCTAATTGTGCGGGTGGTGCATGTAGTGCTGAAGGCGTGTTGTTAAAATAGTTTTCAAGATGGCTGAACGTAAAAAAATTTGATAGGTGATACACCAAAGTTGTGTAAACGCATAATGAGTCCATATTACATATAATTAATATTTCTGCAGGTTCCATTAAAGATTTTTTTTAAATTTCTTCTTTAACGATACTATCGCGATAATATCGATAGTTTTTTTTTAAATATCGAAAACTATCGATGGTGTGACCTCTAGTAGAGGTGTCAAACTATCGATGGTACTATCGATAGTATCGATAGTTTTAATTTTCCATCACTATCGATGGTTTTAAAATACTATCGATACTTACTTTACATAGTAAACTCTTTCACCGGCATTTCTCTGGAACATTCGAAGTGCAGATAATTTCCCTCAAAGAATTCTTTTTGTTTAAATAGTTAAATTTTAATGAATGAAATTTATTTTTATTACGGCTCTATATATCTACTTGAATAAAATACACTGACTGAATAGAATAAAATTCTTTCAATATTTTTTTAAAACGGAATATTTTTCATTTGGAAAATTTCTTCTTTAACGATACTATCGCGATAGTATCGATAGTATTTCAAAAATTGCGAAAATTATCGATGGTGTGACACCTCTACTTGCTAGTAAATAGTAGTGTTGGGTTGCTCATCAGTGAGTGAACAAAAAAAGAGTTGCTCACTACACTGAACAAGTGAGCATATTCATATTTTATTGTTCTTTTTTGTTCAGTTGTTCTTTTTTGCTCAGTTGTTCTTTTTTCCTGAGTTGTTTTTTTGCTCACTTGTTCTCTCCTGCACAATGTTCATGTTGAATAGTAGTTTACTTTCGACCGGTTTTTTACTTCAAAAATTACTCATCGCGCTATTACAATAGAAGTTTTCACTTAAATAATTCAAATAATTCAAACATTTCCCAATGAAGTAGAGAATAACAATTTATGTTTTTTAGTATGTAGTTAAACTGAAATTTTTCGGGTTGTGATTTTTTTTAACGTCAAGACATATTCGATTTTCGCGACTAATTGAATTGAATATTGAATTAAATATTAAAATTTTTTTTAAGTTTTGAAATTAGAATTGTTTTGATTGATATATTTACATTTTAAACATTTTTAAAGAAATTGGAGATTTTGAGTTGCTTTCTTGGCAAATTATTTTTTAAAATAACATCTGAATCGCGTAGTTCATATAGTGCTGTTGTCAGCTTATCATTTTCCAAAGCCCGTTGTATGCATATGTTTATCGATTTTATAGCATCGTCCACTTTAATTTTCTTTTCTTCATGACAACTATCGTATAAATCCTCCGATTCCGTATCTGATAATTCCATTTTCTCCTCATTACTTTTCACATGAAATTCTTCTTGAATCCAATTGAATTGAAGATCAAAATCATCCAAAAAGGCTAATATACCAAGAGACGGGGATTTCCCTTTTTGGGTTATATACATTGTAATAAAATTAAAAAAAAAAACAGATAAAAGTCGCGAAAATTTAACCCCGTTTTTCGTAAACTGTTGCGATTAGAGAACCTGCAATGTTAAAAATTAAGCTGTCGCGATAATGGGTAGCGCGAATACCAAGCTTGCACTGTATGTAAGTTAGGTTAATTAGTTTAACTTCTCTTACCGGACTAAATAAAAATAAAACATTATATGTTATTTTTTTAATTAAAAAATCATACTGAAATATCCATAAGTACATCTGTGTTATTAATAAGCGAATGCAATTCATAAGTGAGTGAGCAAGTGAAAAACTGAGCAATGTGAGCGTGTTGCTAAGTTTCAAAAATAAGAACCGGTGAACATGTTCACCAAAGTGAGCAATACTTACTAACACAACACTAGTAAATAGCTAGATCACTATTGTAAATCACAAGGAACGGTGAACCCCACGTTGAATTTCCACACTTAAGTGTTCACCACTGCTTCACTGGAACAGAGTTTGCAGAGCACAAGACTGTTCTTTTTCACTCTGATGCAGTTCGCTTATCTCTCTGACAACGTCATCTTAGTGTTTTTAATATAAACACAGTTTGTGTGATACACAGACAACTTAAGAATTTATGAATGTAAATAATTTTTTTTTGTATTATCTGTCCCTATGTGGGAAATAATTAAATGACTTCATCTAGCCTTACTTGATTACAGAAAAATATATACATTTTTATTGAATGAGAAGATATAAGTGATATTATTAATTTGAACTTTTTGCAGCACAACATTAGTGTATTTGTTTTCAACAACACTGAAGCAGAAGTGACAACGCCAAATCCTTCTTTTTTTCATAAAATTAGTTTATCATAAAATTAACTAACCCGTCTACGGATGAGGTGACAACCATTCCTAACCAATTCCTAGCACACTACAATAGTACAATAATTTTAAAAAAACTGTCGATATTATCGCGATAGTATCGTTAAAGAAGAAATAAAAAAAAAATCTTTAATGGACTCATTATGCGTTTACACAACTGTGGTGTATAACATAACAAATATTCTTACCGTCAGCCATCTCGAAAATTGTATTCAAAACACGCCTACAGCACCATATGCACCACCCGCACAAAAAGCAATACCTGCACAATCAGCACCACCACCGAAAAAATGTAAAATTGCACAAAATTTAACTATTTTAACAGAAATAATTTTCGGAGGGAAATTACCTGCGCTTCGAATGTTCAAGAGAAATGTTAGGGATGGAGTTCACAATGTAAAGCGACTGTCGATAGTATTTTAAAACCATCGACAGTGTTGAAAAATTAAAACTATCGATAGTACCATCGATAGTTTGACACCTCTACACTACACGCAACAGCCAGTAGAGGTGTCAAACTATCGATGGTCACACCATCGATAGTTTTCGATATTTAAAAAAAAACTATCGATATTATCGCGATAGTATCGTTAAAGACGAAATTAAGAAAAAAGAAATAAAATCTTTAATGGAACCTGCAAAAATATTAACTATATGTAATATGGACTCATTATGCGTTTGCACCACTGTGGTGTATCACCTAACAAATATTCTTACCGTCAGCCATCTCGAAAACTGTATTAAAAACACGCCTTTAGCACCACCCGCACAATCAGCACCACCACCGAAAAATTGAAATTGCACAAAATTTAACTATTTTAACAAAAAGAATTTTCGGAGGGAAATTACCTGCGCTTCGAATGTTCAAGAGAAATGTTAGTGATGGAGTTCACAATGTAAAGCGACTATCGATAGTATTTTAAAACCATCGATAGTGCTGGAAAATTAAAACTATCGATACTATCGATAGTACCATCGATAGTTTGACACCTCTAACAGCCAGTGTTTGGCCAAATATTAAATAATAACAAATGTCTGCGGTGTTGTAATATTATTTTATTATTTACAGTTAGCAGTGACTATCCGGCATCTGGCACAAATCATCACCTTCGGTGGATTCTGTAAAAGAATCAACACTCGGCCATACTTGTAGAAAAAATCATAAAAAATGTTTCGGCTACAAGGAATCTGTAAAAATACGAAGATTGTTAAGAATGTAATAAAGAGGTGCTTAATTAGTACAACTCGAATTCATTCAAAGTCCCTGCTGGTGAGTGAACACTATTTGTAGTTTTAATTTTTGACTTCCGTAAGTTTGTGATTGCAGCACGCAGATTTAAAAAGCCCTTCAGTTCCCACTGTAAACAAAACAATTGGCAAATGGTTTCTGGGCTGCAGCGGCATGGTGTTTGTTGCTGTTGGATTAGGTATGTTAAATGAACCTTTGACAAAGTTTATTTTCAAGTGTGACTGACTAAATTCATACATTAATTTATCTTTAAAAAAGGTGGCTACACGAGACTAACAGAGTCAGGACTATCTATGGTGACATGGAAGCTAATGGGAGAACATATGCCAAGAAATCAAGATGAGTGGATTAACGAGTTTAGTCAATACCAGCAATATCCAGAATTCAAATTGTAAGTTCAGTGACATAGTCATAAATACGTTAGAATAGTTTTGTTAATGTAATTTATTTTATTTAGAAAGAATTCCTCGATGACGTTGGAAGAGTTTAAGTTTATTTACCTAATGGAATACATACATAGAATGTGGGGTCGAACTATTGGTGCTTTCTTTTTGTTACCAGCGGTATATTTTTGGAACAAGGGTTACTTTTGCTCAAAAACAAAGAAGTATGTCGTACTACTTGGCGCTCTCATTGGAGCCCAGGGACTAATGGGTTGGTATATGGTAAAATCTGGACTAGAAGACAGGTTCCAGAACGTTTCAGATGTGCCTCGGGTGTCGCAGTATAGGTTGGCCTTACATCTTTCTGCAGCATTTGTCTTGTATTCTATTTTTTTTTCAAAAGCGTTGCAAAATATTTTACCTGCAGAGGCATTTCTCACTACAAAGAAAGTTTTACGTATCAAACAAATTTCGAATTTGACCAAAACCATCGTCTTTTTAACAGCGGTTTCCGGTGCTTTTGTTGCAGGATTAGATGCTGGTCTAGTTTATAATTCATTTCCCAAAATGGGAGACGATTGGATCCCCGAAGACTTTATGAAATTTAAACCCAATTACATAAATTTTACTGAAAATCCAACAACAGTTCAGTTTGATCACCGTGTTTTAGGCATTTCGACAGTAGTCATAACATCTTTTTTGTGGTTGTTTACAAGACGAACAAAACTTCCACGCAGGGCAGTTTGGGCAGTTCATTCTATTGCAGCAATGGCATGGTTGCAGGCCTCACTTGGTGTCACAACTTTATTAAACTATGTACCAGTTCCTCTTGCAACTGCTCACCAATCTGGCTCTCTAATACTTCTTTCATTGTCTCTCTGGCTAGCACATGAACTTCGATTCCTTAAATACATACCAAAGTAGACTGTTTTTCAATTTCAAATAATTTCTAATTCCAAGTTTGAGCTTGGTTATCTGGTTGAGATATAAGAAATATCTTATAATATTTATTTGTAAGTCGAAATCAGAGTAAATATAAGTATTTCATTATTAAGGCTTTTTAAAATACAATAAATCATTTGACGGTTAATATTGATAGAGTATTTTGGTCCTCATGAATTATTGATTTAAAAAGAATTTCAATTTTTGTTATGTTTCTAATAAAATGTAATTGTTTGCGATGATATCGTTTGGTGGATATTCTTCATGTTTGTTGTTTTATGTTAGAGTTATCATCTTATCTTCATAAATCTGTTCGTAAATATTTTTTTTCATATTTTACAGAGGAAATTTGATTTTTACATTGCAGGTTGCTTGACTGAAGCAAATTCATTTGGTTCACAGCTATATTTTCGGTTTGAATAAATTTATTTTTTTTTTCTATTTTGTTTTGGATATTCAAAAAATCAATTAGAAATAAAAATGCTCCAAAGAGCGAGAGACTTCCAAGAATTATCGCATAATTTTGAAGTTCAAGTGGCAAGTATTCCAACGATGAGAAAATAATAAAACCTGCAAAAAATCAATCAAATTTATTTTGTAACCATTTTTTGTATGTTTATACACTAGAGGGCTACATCATGGATATATTAAAAGTGTAGTTAATTTGGATACTTTGAATACTTTTCTTTATTTTCGAACAGAACATTCGAAGCAAATAAGGTAGATTTGAATATGAATAAATATTATATGAATATCAAAGGACCTTCAAGTTGTAATGAATAAAAAATAATGAACATCCTAACAAATAAGAATGAATGGAAGAAAAAGCCTACTTGTTTTTAAATTAATTTGGGACAAAAGAAAAACAAACCAAGTCGGATTCTTCGTTATAATAGGAAACGAAGAGGAAGGCAGAATCACGTATTCATGAGTACTCATTCTGTTCAAGTTATTATTTTTAGTTTAAAGTGCCATGAATGGTCTATTCAGTCCAATATTTATATTCAGTCATATTTTTTTAAATGAATGTGGACAATTATTCATTCAATTTTGAATTGAATGCCATAAGTGTACTCTCTTGTGCAAATGCACACAAGTCTGGCGTTGCGGACGGCCGAGACCGAGTTCACATCGAAACAACTGCAAGCAGCTGTAACTAAAACTCACGCGAAATAATACACAGCAGCCGCGACGTATGTGTAATTACAAACAATAAAAAATACCATATGAGACAAACAAAAATTCATTAAAAAAACCAGAATTTAAAACTCAGTTGTCTTATTTTTAAATGCCGTATTAAATCATTCATGCAGCCTTCTAGTACATAAATACATACATAAATCATTCACATAATATAATATTCACCACTATTTGGAGATAGCGACTTACTTTCCAAAGCATAAAAAACAATACCAAAAAATAAAAACAATTTTTCAGATGGATTCCAGATTAAACTTCCAGTTAACAATCTAAGTAATTAAAAAAGATCAAACAATTAATTGCAGAAGCATTTATTATTTCTACGGATTGAAAAAAAGGCGCTGAAGGTATTGATTTACCGATCGTTCACACCGAAACTTTTTTCGCACTATTTCGGCATTTTCTTAGATGAATGTAAACAAGTGTTTTTTCAAAGTTTACGAGTTCACTTCTACATTCAGTGGCCTCTCGCGTTTCAACTGCAAAAAAAACCACTCTGTATCCGAACACAGGGGAGATGCGTTAACGTTTTTATTTTGATTTTTTTTCACACAGAGTTCATTGTTCTACAACACCCACACATTTGTTTACCTATAAGCAAGAAAACATAAGCTATCATAGAGGAGTAAATTTTATGAGTAATTTTATATTCAGAAATGCCGAAATACTGCGGAAAAAGTTTCGGTGTGAACGATCGGTAAATCGATACCTTCAGCTACTGCTACTTTTGTCGAGTTCTTTAAGAGTCAAGCCTGAACTCTCTAGCGCTGAGTTATAAAGGCAGGTCGATTCTTTTTAGATACACCTCGCACATACATACATATGTCTACAAACATATATACATATGCATAAATCTTTACTCATGTCAATTGTCAAATTAAAACTAGAAAGACAGGGGCTATAGTTGGGCGAACCCTGCACCCGACAAAATTCTTTTTCGTTTTGTTTTAATATTTTGTATTAATTATTAAAGATATCTCAAGAAGCAAAAAACTTATTTAGTAAATAATTTTTCGTCTGATCGTTTCTGTGGCAACTATATGTTATAGTGCACCTATATTCATCATTTTCAGGTATATGATTGGATATTACCTAGAATTATTAAATCCAAAATTTGGTAAGGGTATCTTAATAAACAAACCATTTTTTCTTGGTCAATGTTGTTTTTTATCCTTTGGTAGCTATATGATATAGTAAACCGATATATATAATATTGAGATATGTAATTGGACTTAGCTAAAACTAATAAATCCAAAATTTGGTAACGATATCTTGAAAAACAAAAGGGTTTTTATTAGTAAATGAGGTTTTTCGGCCGATCGTTCCTATGGCAGCTATATGTTATAGATTGAATTCGTACTATTCGGACATTACCTAGTACTATTAAATCTAATATTTTGTTACGATATCTTGAAAAAACAAAAAAATTTTTGTTTGTGGTTTTTCAGCCAATCGTTCCAATGGCCACTATATGTTATAGGTTGAATATCGAAAAAAACAAAATAAACTCGTTATGCCTACGAATTATGAGAGTCTTCGTGGAAAATTTGCTTGTTGTAGGTCTAACCGTTTCCTAGATCCGTTTGTTCATACAGTCGGACAAACAGACGGAAATAGCTAGATCGACTCGTCTTTCGATGCTGATCAAGAATATATATACTTTGTGGGGTCTACCATGACTCTTTCTAATTGCACAACTCAAATATACGCTTTACCACTATTTGGTACATTGTATAAAAATCATGTATGTTTATTGAATTTCATTGTTAAACAACTCATACATATGTTCTTATATTTACCTTGACAGCAAAAGAACTGAAGAAATAAATAGATATCCCAAAAATGTCAAAGTGGTGAAATCGTTTCCTTCCTTTGACCAAGTCAAATTGTTTAGTAAGGTCCATTCATTTGAAAGTTTTTGATTTCGGGTAAATACTCTTTCAGAATGACTATCTGACAACTTCTTTATTATTACAGCTGCGGCTGATGTTATCTTTAGGAAAAATGTAAGATTACGTATTGATTAAAAATATCTGTTTAAGAATTGTTAAGGCAATTTAGTTGCATAAAAGAGCTTTACAGCAAATTAAACGATAGTTGAATTTAGTTTCGATTAAAATCATAGAGAAGAAGGACTCACAATTTGCAAAATTTTAACAATAACACCAGCAATTAGATTCATGTTTCTTTTTCTCGTGACTACTAATGCTTTCGGCTCCACATAAACTATAAGACTAAAATCCATCTAAGCTCAGTATTGTCAAACACAACATCAGTAACAATTGCGTTTCACACGACTATGTGAAATTCGAGTAGATTTAAAAAAAAAATAACGAACATAAAAGAAACTAGAAAGGCAGTGGCTATAGTCGGACGCACCCGACTATAGAATAACCTGTACCTAATCCAAAACTGATTATATTTTTTTGTTACTTTATGTAGGAATATCTCAAAAAAAAAAAAATTTTTTTTTTCTTAGTAAAAGTCATTTTTCATTCTGTGTTATAGTAAACCGATATTCATCGTATATGATTGGATATTACTCAGAATTACAAAATTTGGTAACGATATCTTAATAAACAAAAAAGTTTTTCTCAGTAAATGTTGTTTTTCGGCCGATCGTTCCTATGGCAGCTATATGATATAGTAAACCGATATACAAAATATTAAGATATGTGATTGGGCATTAGTTAGAACTATTAAATCTAAAATTTGGTAAGGATATCTTGAAAAACAAAAGGGTTTTTGTTAGTATATGTGGTTTTTCGGCCGATAGTTCCTATGGCAGCTATTTTTTGGTACAAAAAGAAATATACACCAGTTGAATGGTAGCGAGTATCTCCGCTGCACGTAGTTACTTTTGCACATATTTTGTCTAAAAATAAATGTAATACCGTTTCATTTCGCCAGCCAATCGCTCTACCATTTACACCACCATCTACTTTTAGCAACAGATACTAATAATACACTAAATGCGGCCAATAATATATTTTTATCGAATGTTTGATCATTTCGTTCGGTTTTGTTTTAAATGTAGTACATATGTAAATTTGCCATTTTGCATGTACGTTGTTTTTATTGCAGCCAGGCATATCCAGTTCAACTGACCACACTCCCACAAATTATCAGTAACTTTATAAGTTCTATCAATTTGCGTATGAAGTGGGAAAAAAACAAAACAATTCACTGCCCCACTCTATTGTCATATTATAAAGTTAACAGGCCGTGCAGTCAGCTGGTAAATTGAGTAATTGAAAAATCGAACAGGAATTTATTCAAAGGAAAAACCAATGCTAAATTTGTCACTTGTACCTTTATGAACTATTTTGAGTTGTTTTGAATTAATAAAAACCATTTTAATCGAAAGGCGTGTCGATCTAACCATGTCCGTCTGTCTGTCTGTCTGTCCGTCCGTCTGTATGAACAAACGGATCTCGGAAACGGTAAGACCTACATCCACCAAATTTTGCACGAAGACTCTTCCAATCCATAGGCATAAAAAGTTTATTTTTTTTTTTTGACATTTGTCCTATAACATATAGCTGCCATAGGAACGATCGGATGAAAACCCACATTTAGTAACAAAAGCCCTTTTGTTTTTCAAGATATCTTCACCAAATTTTGGATTTAAAAGTTTTAGCTAATGACCAATCACATATCTCAATACTATGTATATCGGTTTACTATATCATATAGCTGCCATAGGAACGATCGGCCGAAAAACAACATTTACTGAGAAAAACTTTTTTGTTTATTAAGATATCGTTACCAAATTTGATTTGACAGTTTTAGACAATACTCAATGATACTTCTGAATATGATAAATATCGGTTTACTATAACATATAGCTGCCATAGAAACGCTCAGCCGAAAAAAAATTTTTTTTGGTTTGCATTGGGTACAGGGTTTTCTATAGTCGGTTACGCCCGACTATAGCCCAGATTTTCTAGTTTGTCTTACGGTTTTTCCCCAGGTGTTAGACATAAAATGTAAAAAAAAAAAATTTCTTGAATTTGGTTGCAGCAACATTTTTATTACATTCAAAATAGAACAGTATTTAATGATAAAAAAAAATGTTTTTTTTTAAGTAAATTGATAAAAGCTTGTCCTTCAACGCATTTTCGTGTTATTTACCTTTTTTCAGAAGACATTTTTCTGTAAACTTAGCTACTGCCATAACTTTTATGCAATTTTGCAATGCAGACCTCAAAACAATCGGCAAAGCAAACAGCCAAAAAATTCTCACATAAATTTTTTTTTTCTTTAAGCTGTAAAACTTATGTAGACATATGTGCACATATGAGTGTATGTATGTATATACAATGGTTTTATTTTTGTATAGATCATACGAATAACATAGTGTGTACATACACATACAGTACAGTAGAATTTGCTTAGCAGCCACTACTTTGCACGGTCTTGCGAGGCGGTTCATATAGGGTGATTTTTTAAGAGTTAAGTTTTTCAGGTTGGCAGCACTGGTTAGTAATGGCGTCCAAACGTCATCTGTCAAAGTGAAAAGTTTTCAGTATACTCTGCCATTTAATCATGGAAAGACTTACAAACGAGCAACGATTGCAAATTATTGAAATTTATTATCAAAATTCGTGCTCTGTTAAAAATGTGGACCGTTTGTTACGACCATATTATCGTCATAATCGACCTGTTGAATCAGCAATTCGTGCTGTTATCGGCCCTGTGAGTTGGCCGCCAAGGTCATGCAATTTAACGCCTCTTGATTATTTCTTGTGGGGTTATGTAAAGTCGTTAGTCTATGTGGACAAGCCGAACACAATTGAAGCCTTACAGGATAACATAATACGCGTAACTCGTAGAATACAGGCCGAAATGATCGAAAAAGTGACGCAAAATTGGACCACTTGCAACGAAGCCGCGGACAACATTTACATGAAGTTGTCTTTAAAACGTAAATGGCAAAGGCCTATTTATCGATACAATAAAAATTTGGAATATTTTAAGCAAATTTGAGTGTTTTATTTGATTTTTAAAAAAAACTACGCTTAAAAAATCACCCTTTATAACATAGTATATTCTTCTATAAATATAAAAGAAACTTACAAGTCACAAACGGCTGAACCAATTTTTATGATTTTTGATTTGTTGTATTTGTCTCTGCCGGAAATTCCAGAATAACTATTAATCATTTCTTATAGATTTCGTAACACAACAACAAAAGAAATTGCAATTGTAATTATACTCACAAAAATAAAATTCGCTTATACTCTTTTGGTTGAGTGAGCTCGAAGTAAATGAGCAATGCGCTCTTTTGATTGCGTGCTCTCTCACTAATTTTTTATTGCTCTGTAATAGATCCAGAGACACATTCTATATGAATGTTGTTGTCGTTATACTCATAGTCAGTGTTGCCAATTTGGCATCTCTATATAAAACCAATTTTGTAATATATCATATAAAACAATTGAAGCCAAGATATTCATTTTGTATTGATTTCGTTATTGATTTAGAAACAACTGGCTTTTTTTTTTTAATTTAAGGCTTCCTGAAAATGTGGGTATTTTACAACAAATAAGTGGAAAAATTTTTGAGTGCTAAGAATGATTAAATTGTACCAATTTTACAACACTGAAAATATACCAACTGAAAATATTTCGAAAATATAGCGCCAATACAAAGAAATACATTTTGTGAAATGGCAACAAAATAAAGATACTGTTAAGTTCTAGGCTGAAGTATTGGCATATCGAGACTCTGGAGGAAACTAAAGATTCAAATAACTTGCGAATTTTGTAACTTGTATGCTTTCTCTTCCTTGGTCTAATGCAGAAATAGAGCGAGTATTTAGTCAAATGAATTTAATGAAAACGAAACTGAGGAATCGAAGGAGTATTGATATTTTGAACGTCATTTTGCAAATAAGATAATATTTAATTTTACTTCATCGTAAATTACCAGGAAATCAATTTTTATATTATCATTTTCGGACGTGGACTACGAAGAGTCAATAAGTGGTGCTTCGATTATTCCATTCCACAAAAATTCCTCCATAAGTCGAACTTTTTCTTTGAATAATGGTGATTCGAGTTATAGAATTTTGATTGTATATGTGAAAAAGGTACTAATTTTCTACTTTCGAGACTATCCTGTAAACCTTATTATTAGATTTTGTATGCAACTATTCATTGCACCTTGGGAATCGGAAGGAATCGGCCCGAATGCAACTCACCCAGCAAATAGTTTAACAGAAAAATACCGTACGTACATTCATATCATCAATGTAATTAATATACATTTAATTCTTACTCTTTTACATTTAATGAACTTATTTAATTTTAAATACTCATACTATCATTGTAAAAAGATGAATTGAATTCATCTAACTTTTTAAAAACATTTTATACAAAACACAACAAGTGATTTTGCGATGTCTCCCAAAGCTTCTCATTGTTTTCTGACGCTTAACACCAATCGCGCCGCTTCATCATTGCAATGACTAATGACTATTAAGTAATACAGTCGAATCTCGCTAATCCCAAAAATCCAGTAATCCGAATGGTTTTTTTCGTGCATTGGCTACTCTGTAATCAGAATTAATTGCAATTCTTTAATCCGAATGCATTGAAATTCTAGGGGGTCTTTTATTTACACGTTTTTGAATAACACGGTTCAAAAATTAGAAAAAATACACTTTTTTACACAAATATTTTGCTTTTTCACGATTTTGAAGAAATAATTCAATTAAAAAAAAGCATTTAATTATTTATTTTGTGTAAGTTGATGTCATTTCGATGGAAGCAAAGAAAATATTTCTGATAATCTTAAAAAATTTAAAAAAAAAAAAAGGTCGTGTTTATTAAAGATTTCAATTCTATGCTGGCTTTACGAGTAAAATTTGTATGGCGAACTATTTTTTACTAAAAAAAATTTACGGTTTTTGCACGGTTTTTTTGTGAAAATACTTACGGTCTTTTCATCTTACACGATTTTTTAAAGCTGTGGAACATATCCACAAATTTACCATATGTCGCATGTAATTTTTTACAGGTTTTTTTTTGCACGGTTTCCGAAAGGAATGCATTTACCGTGTGAAAAGAAGATTGGGTGTATTGAAAAATTAATGTCTTTACTTACATTTAATTTAAATTTAATATTTTGTTTTTGTGACGCTCTCTATGTATATTACTCATATAAAGCAGCTATTGAACAATGCATGTTTCACATCAACCCCAAAGATGTAAAATTTGTTTAGAAGTGGAAGTAGGCGTTATGTTTCTGTCCTGCTGACATTTATGTAAGTAAACTATACTTTCGGGCCTATGGGCATTATTTCTTAACGAACTCTTTTTTGCAGTTACTTGCTTTCTACTTTCCTGTTCTAAACTATCGACCTTGGGTCCAAGTTGTCTTAGTTCCAAGTTTTAGATTTATTCCATGGAATTCAAACTATGTACGTAGCAAATATACAGTGGAATGGAAGAATAATCGCATTTTCAGGGTTGTGTATTTTGCGCTTATTCGTCTGATTCACGCTGAGTTAGTGTTGACAACTAAGGTTCGATTCAACGTATCAGCCACACATACATTTTTTTTAACAAACGGTATAGCGCAGTGGATGTCCCTGCGGTTGCGGTTCGAGCCTTGCTGTCGGCGCGAATATTTAATTTTTCCTTATCAAATTGACTGACCCCCAACGAACGAATCGATATTTAAATATTTTTTCTTTTTCCAAGCTTTTTAGTTGTACTCTATTATATAGCTAAAACTAGAACGATCAACGTGATTTTAACAAATTAATTTAATAAAAATATTAGTATTTGGAGGAAATTAATAAATTCTTATCGCGTTTATCGCTCCATCGCTCCTGTGTGTTGGCGACAAAGTTGAGTGGCAATATTGACTATTTAAAATCATTAGTTTAAATCTATGACATAATTAAATGTTCCAGAAGGGAAAAACTTTACTAATTTTTCTGAAGACTCCGCATATTAGAACATGCAAATCAAGAAATTGCCCTCATCAAATCACATAATGACGAAACGAAAAGATTGAAATGTCAAATTCAATGCCAAATATCACTTTGGATCTAGTTATTTAAAAACGAATATAAAAAAAAAAAATCTTTTGCTGAATCCGCTATTAGCAGACAAACCAATGTTCGGGCAGGACAATGTATGTCGGGTCTGCTAGTAGTTATTATAATACTTAAAAGATAAATATACTTTACTTACGAAACATGTTCTTTTATATTTCGTTGTTCTCATGATGCGCATTCAACGGCAAATACTCGTATAGAAGCAAATGAATAACATTTTACGTTTTACTTATACTTTTTCATTTGTATTACAAATTAAGGTTATCAACAAAATGTATGAAAAAATGAAATATGATTTACATTTTTTTTCGAACCATATCGCACAGCATAGTCGATTCATTGTTAGACATCATTGCTCCACCTCCAGCTGCTGGTGCAGAAATGCTTGGAGCCGCTTCCTTATTCCTGTATGCTGCATTGGGTACACGTTGAATCGTTCTGTCTTCGTAACGAGTGCGACCTTGTGATGCCATAGGTCTATTAAGTGTATTATTCGCATTGTTGGGAGAGTTTGGTGGCGTATTATGTGTGGCAAAACTTTTGTTAACAAAGTCTTGTTCCTTCCATCCATTCTTTTTGTAAACATCACGCAACTCATAATGCTGCCACATAGTATAAAGAACTTGGCTGGCAAATTTAATTACACATGATGTGTACTTTTCTTTGTGTTTGGTAATGTTCATAAGGCGATCCACACCGCCAGCATCAAGCAGTGATCGTGAAAATTCGGGATTCTTTTTGATAACCTCGTTAATGGTTGCAAGGACGGCAGTAATTGTGTCGTCTGATGTGTTTTGATCATGCTGGGTATTTCCGGAGGGAAGTTTTTGAACAAGATCGCGCATTGCGTACTTTCCGATGAGTTCCTTGTTACGCTGATCAATGGCGAGATTCCGAAGTGCTGTTGCGACGGCACAAACTACGCGATCCACTTCCATACGCAATAATTCCACCAATATAGGCAGTCCTTTCTCCTTGCGCACAGTAGCTCGAATATCAATGCTTGGCTGCCAATAGCAGGCAGACAAATTTTGTATAGCACCAGCAGCTGCCTCTAGAGTTTCTGGATTTGAGCAACTCTGTAACAGTGATAAGTAATACTGAACCACTTCTGGTTGCCATAGCTGCTCGTAGCCCTTTCCTGACCCGACATTTGATGCTGTGTTTTTCGAATATTCAGTGGAAAATATGTAATCTTGATGAGTCTCATTCTGAGTGGCCTCCTTCTTTTTTCTGCTTGTGCCAAAGCAACCTAGGTTTTCACCTGAAGACAAAAAATTTTGCAAACGGTAATATTATTTTTTAATACTGATTTCGCTATAACAGTAAAATAAATATGTTACTAAATAAAATAAAGGTTTTCAGTATTTTATCAGTTTCAAAAATTATTACTTAAACCAATCTTTGTTTGTTTTCGAATAAATAAATTGACTAATATAGTCAAGAACCTGCTCAGTACTCTACGGACATTGATTTAACATTAAGCAATCACCAATTTTAAGTTAAATAAGAAATCATGCTTTACATTTACATCATTGCACTAAGTGCTCCTCCTCTGTCGTTACTATTGTCAATTCTTTATTAGGTGCCACAAGTTTACTTCATTTAAAATTGAAATCTATAAAATATATCCGATTAAAAAGCAAAAACCCTCCATTAAGCAAAAACTTAAATTCTTAATATCTTTTGAAGTATTTGATGTTAATGGAGGAAATTTGGTACATATGTAAAGGACACCGGGAGAAATAAGCATAAGCATAAGAAAACAAACAACGCGTACCGAAGCAAGCGGGTTAAAAAAAAATAAAATTACCTTTCGAAGAAGAAGATGATGATGAACCAATTGCTCTCTCATTGCTTATAATAGGTTGTTTGTCATAATTTGGATCTTCGACTTCTTGACATCTGTATGATAAGTTTCGTAATACGCAAACACAGTTCTCGACCGTCTTGTTACCAATGTTGTTTTTTTCTATAGCGGATCTTATAACGTATAATAGGCATTCAATTAAATGCTCACAGTGGCGAAGGCAACCTCTGGCATGTTCTCCAGCTGAACTTACGTTACGCAATACTCCAGACGCATTGCGAAACAGCGTTGAAAAGCAGGTGTCTCCGCTGCAAATAGGATCCCATCCGGAATGCGGTTTTATAATGTTTATAACTATAGCTGTCAACGCTTCATCAATAATTGAACGCTTTATATCTTCAGACGAGGACATATTCCAAAGAACTCCTGTCACCAGCTCTTTCACTTCTGATTCCTGAGTTCGGCAAAGTAAGTGAACTAAAGCCGTTATACCTCCAGCATTTTTTATGGCTCGCTTATTTTCATCGTTTTGTCTTCCGTATGACAAATTGCGTAAAGCACCACAAGCATTTCTAAAAAAAAAAAAAAGTAAATAAATAATTAAATTTACTTGAATCCAAATAAAAGTTACTTAATATTCTATGATAAAACCGTATACATATATATATGTACACATTTATTTTCGATAAAGTTTCAAAGTTAATTGTGTTAGGAATCTCGGATAGTAACTGGCTTAATCGTC
Organism: Stegana nigrithorax; assembly: GCA_037044495.1. Taxonomy (NCBI): domain Eukaryota; kingdom Metazoa; phylum Arthropoda; class Insecta; order Diptera; family Drosophilidae; genus Stegana; species Stegana nigrithorax. Next base: position 193,052 of record JBAMBQ010000127.1, on the reverse strand, counting down.
ATTTGAAATCTTTGACGGTCGAATATGAAGTATTCAGGATGCTGGTGAATTTGGAGGCTTAACATCAAGCAAAGAATGTTAATACATACATGCCCAAAATTTTTCAATTTGGACTCACGTGTGACTGTTGAATTGTCCATGAGATAATCGTATCCCCTATTTGATCTATGACCCGGAAGATAAACGGAGCTGTATTAGTGACAAGCCAATTATATTTAAGACCTATTTTTGCGCAACTCGTCTGTATCATAAATCGACAATTAAGTTGCTATTTATATCTGATATTTATATTGATTTAAACTAAGTTTAAAAAAATATCGTCTTGGATCTACTATTTATGAAAAGTAAAACTGTGCACACCAATATAAAAAAAAAACGCTAAAGCTATATAACCTGGTTAACTTACTTGTGAATTTCTGGTGCATCGTATGACAATAATCGAATTAAGGGCGGAATCCCACCTAAAGTTCTTGTCCTTTGTTTATTTGGGTCATCCATGTAGCAAAGATGCTGAAGATAAGCAGCAGCATTGGCTTTTATTGCATTATTTGGATTTGAAAGAAAGCTTATCACTTCGGAGAGGTTGGGATCCCGCCACCTCATTGCTGAACATATATCGCTGTCAGACCCGCCGATTAGTTCATCATTTTCAGTGATCCTATGAGCCACAGTATTGAGTGGATTGACTGCAAACGGTGATATCATTTTGTTGTGATATTCCGCCTGACCGTCAAATGCTATGCAGTTTGCTTCAGATGCAGCTTCAGATCCGTTTAAATTGTCGTCAAAAGGAGAAGGTCTTGAACCAAACGGCTTTAAAGTTGTGCTGACATTTGGAAGTCCAAAATTTGGCTCAGTAGTATAGCCATAAGAGACTGCCGCTTCATCGGGATAATGGGATTCAACGCCACACGGAGATACGCCAGCAATCCCATATTCTGGGACCTCATCAAATTGGGAGGTCTGAATGTATCTGACTGTAGGACCCAAGGCGTGGTTCTCCACGCCGGAAATGTTTATTTCTTGGGCAGAAGCCTCCAGTTGGTTTTGAGATCCGATAATTGCACAATGTGGCCCAATTCGAGGCACTGCACCAACTGACGGCTTTGTAATGTATATAGGGGCATTTGGATATCCCGAGCTGTAGTGTTCAAAGTTTTGAAACGCTGCGTATTGTGTCTGGATTTGAGGGTCGTCCACTAAGGCTGGATCTAGATTTAAATTTTGTGCTGGATTCATTTTGATTCACCAAAAATCTGCAAAACATATATATTTCACGTTATTTGAACTTTTTAAAGAATGCAAATAGTTTATGGCTTAGTATACTATACTATTAACTTCATCAGTGCACCAACTTTTTGTTACAACAAATTACTTTTGCCTTTTACAAATAATCCCACAAATGCAATTTATTACACTTTGTTACTTTCTATGTTTAAACAAAAAATGCACTTATTAAATTATTTTCAGAAACCATATTCAAAGAAACGGTTACATGGTAGATAAATTTGGGCGTCGTAAACCCAGCGCAATCAAAAAACGAATATCGATTTTTCTCAGAATGCACAAAAAAAACTGATTCGTGAAATATCTACCTACAAAATAGTGTTGTTTCTAGTAAATATGTTTTCTACAGTTTGTTGATAGTTGGTAAAACACCAATTACCGTAAAAACATGTTTTAGGATGAACAATATTTATTATGTGTTATTTGCATAAGAATTTATATTTTAACGATATGCTTACCTTCACTTTTATTGATATTTTAATAATTTTCGTTTTTGTTTTTTTGTTTTAATTTATTCCATAAAATAAATTAAACCAAATACCTACTTTAGAGAACATTACACGTACGAAAACAAATAGTTGACTCAAATTGTTGTTTTTTTTTTTTTTTTGTAACAAATACATTGTAATCACTATTAGTGATGACCCACCGTCGAGTAATCAACAGTTCCACTTAATACCAATACCTGCTTAAATCGGTTTCGAACCGATACACTTTACTTAATAATGTCCTCGATTATTTACATTTCTACTTCTTTGACGAGGAACTTATTTTAATTAAGTCCACATTGAAATACTCATATGAAAAGGGTGGTATCAGCACTGCATCTATTTTGAGAAAGTCTGGCAGATTATTTGCGGCTAATTATATATTACTTTTTTAGCAGTTTTAGTTGTTACCAGTCGCTTGCGGCCAAAATGGCCTTTAAGTTGGCTTAAATGTTGTGATTCTTATTTCGTTGCGAGAATTCTATTGCTCTTTAGGGTAGTCACCACTTTCACATGGGTCCAGGATCTAACAACGAAGAAAATCGCGTTGTTCAATAGAGAATCAGTATAGTTGAAAAGGAAAAGACTCTATTTAGGGTTGTCACCTCATCACATTATCCATTATCTTCGGAGAGTAATCTTAGATGAAAAATGTCATTACCTGTGTCCCAATGCACACGAGGCATTCGAGATTTTACGTTGTTCACCACTGCATCATTGGGATAGAGTTTGCAGTGCATGAAACCGTTCTTTCTCCCTCTAACCCTAATGCTTCTCTCTTCTGACAACGTCTTGGGCTCGGTGTTTAAGCAATTGTTTTTGTAATAACCGAAAGTTTAATGTACACATGCTTGCGTAATAATTTTCATTTCAATGAAATTGAGTTAGTCGAGTTTTAGCAGTCGTTTCGTCATGCAGTGCCCGTTTTTAAATAGATTTAGCGCGAGTTACGTGCGAAATTATGCAGACGTGTTGTATCAGTCGTATGGAATGTACTGTCCCGTCATTAACAAGGCAACATGTCATGGAGAAAGAAAACTTTCACTTACAACACCACTCGTGTCGAGGTCAAAATCGACGATATCTACGGAAACTCAGCTTAGGCACAAAGTTGTTCAGCAACCTAAGAATTTCTCAATGCCAGAAGATTCGTTTCGCTACGAGAAGTTCTTCAATGATCAGATAATGAAGAAAAAACGCGATCATTCGTATAGAGTTTTTAAACGGGTGAATCGTTTAGCAGGCACTGGGCTTTTTCCACATGCTTTGGAATATTCGGCTAAAACTGAGAGGCCTATGACCGTTTGGTGTTCCAATGACTACTTGGGCATGTCAGCTCATCCGCAGGTAAAGCGTGCCGTCAAGGAAGCTTTGGAAATGCATGGTTCAGGAGCAGGAGGTACTCGCAATATTGCGGGCAATTCTTTACACCACGAACGGTTGGAAGCTCAGTTAGCTGAGTTACATCAAAAAGAGGCCGCATTGCTATTTACATCATGTTTTGTGGCTAATGATTCGACCTTGTATACGTTGGCAAAGCTTTTACCAGGTTGTCACATATTCTCAGATGCTGGCAATCATGCTTCTATGATTATGGGCATTCGAAACAGCGGCGTACCGAAGCATGTCTATCGTCATAACGACGTAGATCATTTACATTCATTGTTAAAGCAATTAGACAAAAGTGTCCCAAAGATAGTTGCCTTTGAAACTGTGCATTCCATGACTGGGGCGATATGTCCTCTAGATAAACTGCTTGATGTTGCTCACGAATATGGCGCAATAACCTTCATCGATGAAGTGCACGCCGTCGGGCTCTATGGACATTGTGGAGCGGGTGTTGGCGAACAAGAGGACGTGTTGGATAAAATGGACATTATATCTGGAACTCTAGGGAAAGCTTTTGGCAATATTGGTGGTTACATTGTTGGCACATCAAATCTAGTAGACATGATACGTTCTTATGCAGCAGGGTTTATTTTTACAACTTCTTTGCCGCCCACAGTTTTGTGTGGTGCCTCAGAATCGATTAAAATTTTATCATCTGACGAAGGACGAGAGTTGCGAAGTCAACATCAGAGAAATGTGACTTATTTAAAAAGTTTGCTAAATCGAGAAGGTAAGCAAGTTTTAAACTTTTTTCGCGAATCCCAACGCTCAAAAGTTATACAACATTTTAGCTTACATAAAATTTCATCGCTCTTAATTTTTACTCAATACCGACTTAACCACTGTTTTGCATTTTGTGGATCAGAATGACTCTTAATTTTTTCTCTCTACCTAATAGTGCATATCATGCATAACATATTTAACGCAAATTCAGTATTTCTATTTATTATGTAACAAACCAATTTTGTCGAAATAACGTTGTGTTTAGTGGTGGCAATAATGATTTTTTATTATATAAATATTGGTTAAATTTGCCTAGAAGCGCAAATCTCGTACAAAAATCTTTGATAAAATCAAATATCGAGTTAATCTGATAGAATTCATTGATCATAAGCACCAGCACACAAACATTTTTATCTTTAATAAAGACATTTGTATTTGAGGCCTAATATAACAATTTCCCAATCTACGGAAGATCTTAAAACAGATCAATAGTTGTGAATTCACTTTTGTTGATTTGTCTAAAACTGGTTTTACCATACTTATAAATTTTTTTGTTTTCTTTCAAGGTTTTCCGGTTGAAAACACGCCAAGTCACATTATTCCAATAAAAATCGGTGACCCACAGAAATGTACTCAAATATCGAATGTGCTGATGGATCAATTTAGCCATTACATTCAGGCAATAAACTATCCAACGGTTGCCCGAGGTGAAGAGAAGCTACGTTTAGCACCCACTCCTTTTCATACATACGATATGATGAATACTTTGGTTACCGATTTGAAAAAGGTTTGGGAGCATCTAGAATTGTCTACAAATATTCCTCTCAGCCCAAAAGGTTGCATGTTCTGTAATGGTGACAATGGATTCCACCAGCCACAGTGCCTGGGACTGGAATGTGCAATTCCAAACTGCCCAAAGGTAGCCATGTCCGTGGCTGCATAGACTCAACTGAAAATAACTTGAACTTTTCAAAACTAAAACACATTCAACACATTTATTCTTCATATATATAATTTTTAGTTTTGAATAAACAATGGTATGGGATAATTTACTTGAATTAAATTTGGTTAATATGTGCATAAATATACTGACTTTGTTTTTAATTTTTGATTTATTTTGAAATTGTTTCTAGCTTTGCTCTGCATTTATATTTAAGAATAAAAATTTGATTTCTGTTTTGCAGCAGTCACATTTTGAGAATTATAATATGTAGGTTGTATAACGAATTTTTCGTTTTCTCTGATATAGAGGGGGCGTGATCATGCACAAAGTTTCGTCGCAATCCGATGATCGGTATAGCAAGCCTATTGCTTAAGGACAGATACACAGACATACATTTAAATATATCATCATATTTTAATTGAATGGCAGTTTCTTCTAAGTCTTGAATATTAATATTTTTGTTGGTGTAAAATTCATAAGTTTTTAAGTTTTCTTCACTAATGATAGTATATATTATTTATGAAACAAAGAAAATGTTAATTAGTTATTACAAATGTTTCATCGTTAACGATACGGAAATTATCATCTCTAAAATGGAGTAGATTATCGTTAAATCTTTGGCTACTTTCATTGTGTATTTTGGTCATTACTAATTTAAGATTTTGAATCTGAGCAGTATTAGCTAAATCCTCGTAATAGTACTCCTGAAAGTTTAAAATTAAAAATAATAATGCCTAAAAAACGGCAGTCAACATATAATGTTGCTATTTCAATTGGATTACTTACTTGTACTGGACCCATCATGTGCGCCTGACGTCGTTTGTACCCCTTATGCCAACGGTTATTCATTTCTCTATTGGTGACAGACAACATTTCTTTTGGTGGAGGCAATCGCAATGCGCCGCTCAGGTGTTTCATAACAAATCGAGATTGCAAGTCCATCATCTGAGCTGCGCAAACGTAAAATGGAATTCCTATAAATGCCATTGACGGGTCCCTTATGTTTATGCAATGCTTAAATAAATCTTGCACAAAATTGTCCTCAACATAAATTCCACAGTCAAGGGACAAGAAAGGAAATGCATACTTGTAACCAGTGCAAAAAAGTACGCTTTCGAACTTAACAAATGATCCATCGACGAAGTTGGCACCGTTTTCGCTGAATCTTAGCACATCAGGCTTCTGATGGACATTTTCGAAAAAATCGGTGTTTTGAATTCCCTCTAGGTGGTGACTTAGAAACACACAATTAGCTGATCTGGATATAATGTTTGCTAAATCCATTCCACTGGGTCCAGCACCAATAACTAGTACAGTTTTTCCTATTGAAAAAATAATTTATTCTCCTAAATCTTACTTAGATTTAGTGGGCTTACCTTTGAAAATTTCTGGTCTGCGATAATCATGACTGTGCAAATGCTGTCCCTTGAATAGATTAGACCCTGGAATATTTGGATACATTGGTGTATGATAATGGCCACTTCCAATAATTATGTTGTCAAAGTACTCTAGAGTGGTCTCGTTGCTTTTAAGGTTTTTTATAATAACCTGAATTATGAAAATTGTGAATAAATACAATATAAATAAATTAATTCAATTACCTGCCATAATTTTTTTTTTTTTAGAATTCGTACAACATAATTACAAAACCTGATGTACTTATTTAAATTAAAATGGACTGCATAATCCTCTAGGAAATGGCGAATTTTTTCAAAAGGCACATACGATTCTTCACAAGCTGAAATCTCAAAATCAGGATAGCCCATTACTTCCTTTGGCAAATTCGTTCTAAAAATTTTAATAAAATTTTTTAAATCATTCAATAATATTATAAAGTTCTAAGTTAGAACTTCTAACTACCCAAAATTTGGCTTTAATTACTTTTATTGATGATTTATTGATGTGATGCCTGTGTCGTTTAATTTCATTTAACATGCATTTAAATATGTGTATCTATCAAGTATTCGATTTATTTGGCCTTTGTGACAAGTATACTTTCAAAATTCAAGCTTTTATTATTAATAAATTGAAAAGAATCTACACTGAACTATTAAATATTTTCTATAGAATAATTCGTAATTGATCTGTGTATTTCTTTTTTTTTTTTTGTTGTTGTTGTGGAGTCACCTTTCATCGTAGTATAACAAACCTTAAATTCTGATACATGCTACTGTGAACATCAATTCCATTCTCAACTCCAGTTTTGTCGGAGAACACCCAAGTGCCGCCAATGTGCTCTGACATTTCAAAAATTGTCGGCTCAAAGTTATAATCCTTTGCATGACGTGCGGCCACTAAGCCTGCAGTACCTGCCCCAATTATGCATATTTTCATTGTCAATAACTATTTTTGCTATTTTTCTTATTTAAACAGAACGAAAAAATTCATTAGAAGTCGTCAGACTTCTTACCAAAAGTGTACTGATTAATAAGAAACTGACAATTAATCTGCAGCAAACACGAGTAAACAAACTTGCTGCGGTTTTCGCTTATCAGAAAATTTCACCCTTCACCATTTGTGCCTACAAAATTAAAAGTCAGATTGTTCATCGTAACATCCGAATTATAAAGTAAACTACTAAACTATGTTTTCAAAATTTGTCAAGAAATCTACGTAAAATTAGTTATAGACATTTGTTGCAACTTTAGAAAATTTAAATGTTAATGCCAGAAAAAACAAAATCGGCATGCCTTACAAAACAAATGTAGGGTATTAAAACGACAGTAAATCCAATAAACTTATTTTTCATGTTAACAAAAAAAAAATCAAAAACCTGATTACAACGAATACATATGTTTATATATATTTGAACCCAGATAAACCTTGTTTTTAAAAAAAGCTTCCACATAGTTTTTAAACATACATACATATTTGTAATTGCGCAGATAACAGTTAGAGAATTTCAATTTATGAAGGAAACAAACAAATGGTTTTTTGTTTGGTTTGAGGAACCATGTTAATTATCACTATAGAAGGCACTTTTACCTGCTTATACGTATAACGTAAATAATTGCTTAAAAAATGTTGTTACGGTTACGGTATACGTACAAAATTATTTCTCCTGTTTACAATTGTTTTTCTCTTATATTGAAGGTTAGACACCGCTTTTTTTGGAGGATATTATTAATCCATATATCTTGTACGTACTTATTAACCTAATCTGATTAATTTGCTTCAAATATTCAAATTTGTCTGCCAGTCTTTATATGGCAGTGTACTTAGCGTGAGATTCTAAGCGATGTATCTTTGTATGGTGGCAATCTCGAATATCGATTCAGTGATTCGGAAGTCTATAAGAAACGAACCGACAGGCAAAAAGGGTTAAATTTTATATATATAAAATCTTGCATAATAATAAAGCATAAGATGAAAACAAAACAGCATTTTTATTTAAATAAATATTAAATATAAATTGTTCAACTAATGAATGGTACTTTTTTATGTAAGATCCAAAACTAATGATTATACGCCTATTAGAAATGAATAACATCTTTCATCAAATTCCGCAGTACTTGAAAATTTCTTATTTATCTTAAATACATATACAACTTTTCTCAATCTAATCTGAACAAATTTTTTCAAAAAAGTTCCTTGTATAGAGAAAAGTTATTTATATAGAGGATATTAAATTATATCTTTTCAAAACTTAAAGACCTTTTTTAAATATTAAAGTTTGTTTTATTTCTTTTTTTTTTTTGTATTATAAATGGAATCCGATTGTATGTTTTTTGTATTAAACCATACAAACAATCTACAACCATGGATGCCACGCAGGATCCATCCGGCATAGATTGTCTATGTTTGTTGCTGACTGAATCAAAATTGATATTTTTTTCGTTTCAACATTGTCAAAATAGGAGATATTATTAAGGCGCATCATAATTACACCCACAGCTTTGTTAACTATACTTATGGTGTTCTCCATTGTGTTCATATCGGTATTCTGTTCCTCAGTAGAATCTAGCAACTTACTGTCTCTAATACGTTTCTTCTGTGATGCGATTATTTCATCTCGTAATATTGTTTGAAGGATTGTATTAATTTTATAATTTGGTTGAATTAAGCATCTAGCTGTTGCAACAATTGCCGCCGACAGTGGCCCATAGATGCCAATTTTGGATACGAGTTCGGCAATATTAGGTGTTAAACGGAATGGTACAGGTCTTGGCATATCTAACTGTTCCTTATCGTCATTTATATCAAATTTAAAATAAGAAATATTCATTAAACCAGAATCTCGGTGAATATACATCATATCCGCGTTAAGCCTCGTTAAATGGAGTGCATGCTCACAGAGGAATGACAGAGCAAGTTGCAAAGTAAGCTAATAATGAGACAGACGTTGATTCAAGCATTTTTTAAATAAATTTTTTGAAAACTTACCATTTTTCTAAATTGCCAGAAATCTGTGGCTGCAGCAAATGTCTGCAGAGCCCACTTTTTAAGCAATGTCTTTGGAACCATTGCTCCTTGCAGTTCGCAGAATAAGTCGCGAAGAATTGCGTGTGTCGTCTGTGTTCCCCTTGATTGTACTTCCGAAAGCCTTTCATAGTATTTGACGATAGGGAGATCGTGATCCATTTTAAACTTTAGACAACACTTTTTGAATATTTCAAGCAGCGATATACTGTCTGGGTTATCCTCAGCCAAGCGCATTTGAGGAGAAATGGGAACGACTCTTGGAACAGTAATATTCAAAAACCGTCTGGTAGTTTCCTTTTGCTTCTCTAAATAGTAATTCAGCATACGCTTTAACTGAAGCACCCGTTCTTCACGACGTGCATCGCCTAGTCCAGTGTCGATTACTACAAGGTACGGATAAATTTTGCCATTAGTACCTCTAATATATAAACGTCGCGCGGCCGTGTTGTTTTTTTGAACAATTTCAACTCTAGGCATAAATCTTGCAATCCGAACGTGGTAATGGGAAGAGGATGGGATCAACAATTCACCAGGGAGCTCAACCTCAGCAGTCTTTTGACTAAAGTTTGACAGAAATCGGCATTTATCTTCTATTAAAAACGATGTTGGTAATTTTTTCACTTTCGCTTCCAGAACTTTAATCCAAGTTTTTAATTTCGATATAAGGTTGTGCAATTTTAAAGCGCCAGGTTTAGAAAAGTCAAAATCATTGGTAAATTGCTCCTTCATTTTTTGAAACACTGGATCCTGAAATGTAACTTGCGCTCTTCGTGCTAGCGATTCCGATGCAGCAGAGTTTGAAATAGATGACGCAACCGAACCTGGCACGTTTTCAATACCAATACCAAATGTGGATCCCAATTTTTTTACAAAGTGTAATGTATGGGGTGTTATAGTAGCATTGACCACAGTACTTCGGTTTTCAAAAGCAATTGCATAACATTTGATTAATCCTTGCCGCAATTGACGTAAAACTTCTTCAGTCCAACTTTCCCTGAACCAAACCATCTGATCAACAATGCCCTCTAGAGAACTTAGTATTGTTGGATGCACTTCTCGTTGCACGTGCATAACCTTGGAACAGCGCCACATTGATGGGGTAGCCTTAATAGGGTTTACAGATGCAGATGCCATTTGAGACGATCTACCCAATGTGGATGACAAATTATCTAACAGCTGAAATAAATAATATATTTTATACAAATACTTGGAAGCACTATACTGCCTTACGTTATTCGACACCTTGCCCACATATACAGCTTGCTCTGCGGATTTATGTTTCTCTCGTTGTTCAATTTTTAAAGTTAAATACAATGTTCTAATTGGAAAATAAACCGCTTGCGGATACAGCCGTCCGATCTTCAATGCAGATTTGCAATTAAAATTCGATTAATGATAATTGTACAAAAAAAAAAAAATTAAGTTGGCTTACATGACTGAGAAGATTGAGAATGACATCGCCGTCAAACTGTACAAGGCAGCACAACAATTGTGGTATCCACGGTAGCCAATACGATGGTGGTATACCGACAACATATTTCTCTAAAGTACTCATCAAAGTATTTGAGGTGTTATCGTATGATAAGAACCAAAGGACTTTTGCAACATATTTCCTTGTTTTACTTTCATTTTGATTTCGGCAAGCATGCAAATAGCAAGTTAAGGCATTAGCAGCCAAAGTTATTTGCTTATCTTTTAAAAATATTTGCTCCATGTAATCTCCCCACATAGCCCAAGCTTTAGTCAAACCATCATGAAGTTGAACTGCAGCACTAAACGCCTTTCCAGCTTCTTCAGAGCGGCCAATTTGAGCTAATAAAAGTCCTTTCAGAGCATAAAACTCAGCATTCATTTCCCCTGTAAAGTACTTTAAATTGGTCGACTCGATTACCTCAAGTGCTTCATTGAGTTCATTTTTTCCCGACGTTGAGGGCATTTGCAAATAACACTTAACCTGTTGCCGGATCTTTTGGAAACAGTCTACGATAGGCACGGATGGAATTGTATATATTCTAGAAAGTGTTTCTTGACAAACACCAGTGAGATTATGTTTTCTTGCAATCTTTCCAAAAGAAATTATTGCTTGGGCTGAAGCATGCACGCCTAACATAGTATTCCCTTGATCCGACTGCTGTTCCAGATGTTGGGTGATGATCTGGTAGTGGTGTTGCCTCCAAGTAAAAATGTCACTCCAATGTGAAAGATCGTCGGCAATTACTGGTAGACGATTTCGCCATGTTTTTACTATTGCTTTCATATCATGCAGAGAAGAATTTCTTGATTGGAGAAGTCCTTGATGTATTTGACTTGCTTCATGAAGTTCCATTATTTGTTGAGCAGCTTGTAAATATTGAAGATGGATATGCGATACTATATGCGGCAATCGGCGCCACTCACGTATGCATAAACCTGAAGATATCTCAACATAACGCTCGACATTCGCCGGCTGACGATCCTCCATGTGAAGAATTGAAAGATAGCCTTTGTAAAGATTTAGTTTGTAACCGTAATGCTTTAAATAACATTGTTCTGTCTTCGATAACGCATTTTTCATTAGGTTCCAGTCTGGAACGCGCCAAGAACTTTCAAGAATGAGAAACATATTTTTTTCTTTGTTTGTCTGTGCATAGTCCAATAGAATGTCCCATTGATTTAGTTCTTTAGCACAGCGGACCCAATGATTTTCCCACAAAAGTAATTCACTGTTAATGTCAGCGTTCACTAATCCATTATTGAGATCCTGCTTAAATTTCGACATAGCCAGATCATAAGCGCCCTGCGCTTCTTCAAAGAAGCCCATTTGCTCATATGAAATGGCAATGTTAGTCTCTTGATAATGTGCAAATTTTAACCACAATCCTGCCCACAAATCCTCTTCGTACATGGCGGAGTACATTTTTGATAAAGAATCAAAAATATTATGCATTTTTTGTGAGTCAATATCCGTTTGATTAGAGTCTGATACTCCGATATGAGAATCATTCTTTTTCGATTGCTGCTGCGCCATCTCTTCCAATACCAAAATAGATCGATACCAGAGATTGTGTGATTTTCCCAAATATGCTAACAAATTTGGTGGAATATATATAGGCGGAGTGCAAAGAGTTAGGCTTTCTACAAAGGTGTTAAGAGCACTAGGGTGGCAGTCTTTCTGATTGACGTTGGTGCCCGACGAGAGGAATGGAATTAGTTCTCTTGTTATACTATACTGTTGATCCTCGTTAAATATTTTCCAAAGCCGTGGGAATATTGTTAACCAAATGCTTTCGGCCAGTTGCGTATCCATATGACAAAGTTGCGATGTTGCAACCAGCATTTGCTCGGTTCGTATATTTCTATTGGATTCTAGAAATTCGGCTTGTCGGTTAATAAGCTTAACCAACTTAGCTTGCCTTGTGGGTGGTATCTTCTGGCAATCCTCCAATCGTTCAGAGGGAATCTCAACTTTAAGATCAATATCAAACACGTCATCTTTATCATCAGCATTTTGCATATTATCAAACGACTCGGTATGAGACGAAACGAAAGATACAAAAGAATTATTATCCTGATTATCGGTCATGTTGCTCGGGATGACAGATGTTATGCAGGGAATTTTACATACTTCATTAGAACTTTGAATCTGGGTCATCGTATTTGCGGTAAGAATTAAAAGCTCTATACACTGTTTTATCCAATAATGTGAACCAATAGAATCCCATGCTTGTGAGCACGTTATGTACAGAAGTCTATCGTGCAATCTACGTCGCATTGAAGCATCTAGAATCTCGAAAAATTTTGCACGAATGTGGGGACTCTGGAAACGGAGACCATTCAGAAAAGCTCCTTCTAGTTTGCTTGTCAATTCTGTTTGCTTAAGCACCTCATCACGATAAATATAGTTAATTATCTCTAAAAATTGAATGTTTAATTCTGTCTCTTCAGAAAACTTCTTTTCGACATATTGCATGAGTTTGACCAACAGCGCTGATTTTTCACGTATTGATGGCACTTGTGCAATTATATTTGAATCCTTTGTTTTTACCCAATCGTCAAGCATTTTTACTATGCATCTTACGATTTTCACTTCTGAACTTTTTTCAATGAGGCTGATCAATATTGTGCCAATAAAAAGTTTCCGTATTTCAACACTCATTACCACAACGCGACTTTTAATAAGTTCTAATGATAAGACCAACAACTCCAGTGTCAGTGGATTCGATTCAACCGTAGAACTAGCGGTTGGATTGTTACCGATCGTATTTAAATGATCTTTTGTCAAGCGATTTAAAACCCGAATAAATTGAAGCATTATACGATCTATGTAACTCGAATTGTTTGTGGTGCAGGCTTTAAGTATCATCAATGTACCGAACAGAGATGAGGCGTTCGGTTGTGGACTTTTTTCATAGAATGTAAGATTGTCAGTTATCATTTTACTCACTGTTCCATATAACAACTCTAGTTCCTCGTGTTTATGATTAGCGTCGGGGACGAAGATAGCCATTAATCGCGAAAGGAATATATGCATTAAACGAACAATACGCGTGTTCTGGTGAATGATACAGGATGAAAGACCGCGTTGTACTGGTCGAACTATAGCAATTAATTGTTCTGCGTTTAAAATCGTAGTTAAAAATGTTAAAAAATCTAGTCCCGTACAAATGTTATTTAAGTTAGATTGAGGTGTCTCGATCGACGTAAACACTTTATCTAACCAAGTCACTTTTAATTCAAATGGTTGCGGCCAAATCTCCGGTCGCATTGCCATTTTCAGAAGCATTATACATCTGTGAATATACGTGAAATTGAGTAAAGTGCGAATGATGTTAAGTTAATTATTTTTCTTACCTCCTCGATAAACTTTCACCGGGAGAAATAATTCCAGGCTGACTGTCATTAATCTGACAAGCAAGACGAATTAAAAAGTTGAGTACTATATCGCAATGGCTCTTCTCGATTGATCGCAACATATCATCTGGTTTCATACTTGACGTTCCACTATGTGTATCTAAATTGAAATGTACATTTTAGTTGAACAAAAAGGTACACAAAAATTGATATATATATTAACATACATATATTTATATACATTAACATACATATATTTATATATATTAACATATATATATATACTAATAAATTAACATATATATATACTAATAAATTAACATATATATATATACTAATAAATTAACATATATTAACATATATACAAGTACATGGTATATATGGTATGATTGTATTTAATACCGATAGTTCAATTATATGTTATATATTAACATAAATATATATATATATAAGTATATATATTTTTTAAACTTACTAGCTGTAGTTGTTGCATTTAAATTTTCTGATGTTTGAGCTTTTTTACGAAATTCTGCTGCGTCTGTTGTAAGCCGTTTGTTGGAATTCGAATTAGTATCTGAAGATGTTAGGTCTGATGCAGCTGCATCCATTTTTTGTTCTCGTTCATCCTCCTTTAGACGATGTAATTCCCACTTGATCACAACTTCGGCCAAGTCAACCGCAAGTTTTTTATGTTCAATGGATGCGTTTTGCGGTAGTCCTAATCTTTGCATGTAGTTAATCAGATGTTGAACTAATTGATGTCGAACAGGAAAGTATACCTAATTCACAAGTTATTAAAAAAAAGGACACTGGGATTAAGAATTCTTAATTAGTATCTGTCTTACTTTGTAATGACGAATAATAAGTTGCAAAATGTGAAATAGCTGCTGCATAGAATGCCCCTCTTCAACGATTATTTTCTTTGTCCAATGAGTCAACATAGTGTTGCCATCTTCCATGCGCAGAGGCATGGCTGGAGTTAATACATCGAGCGCCTGCCGTACAATGGGACGAGCCTCCAAGGCATGACCTTTAAGCAGGGAATGAAAAACCTGCAGCACAATCTTCTTGTGAATAGCGAGACGAGCTATTATATGTGCTAATAGCAGGTGACCATGATATCGTGCTGTTGGATCAACTGAATTCTTACTTAAGAGACACGGCCATGCGAAAGTCATTAGTCGTCGTAACTTGTTACCCTGCCTTTTGTTGTTCGCATCGCCATCGTGGATATGTTGTGACGCACGTTCAACAAGTAGACATGCAAGCTGAAGCAATGCAATGCGTACGGCATCATCATTGGCATAAGGCTTATCTGGATCAAAAACCTTGCTTATGAACACTGAAACTATGTTCTTTTCGTCCTCGTGATAGGGTGCTGGTGGGGCTCCTATTAATTTATTACCTTCACCTTTATCGAAACTCACTGTAAAGCAGGGTATCAAAATTGCGGTTATTATTTTCGCTTTTAGTTCTTCAGCCAACAATGGATTGTTGAAGTTTTCCACGAAATGAAAGAATGCATTCCTTTTCCAACTCACAGTAAAACTTTGAGCAACCGTATTCTGCAGAAATTCCCGTAAAAAGTGCACATCGGGGACGAAGTGGACACAAAGGGCCCGTAGCAATTGGAACAACATGTCTATATCATTTGTATTATGCAAGAAATAGTGTAACAAAATTTTTCCAACCAAATGCCATAAGTCGCAAGCTACATTATCTAAGCAAGTATCATATAAACTCGTAGTCCAAAATTCTTTAAGTTCATCCACAATGTCTTGCCGTGTTGGAATCCATTGATCATCCAATTCCATTAAAGTGTAAATAATAAGAACAGCCTGATGTTGTGCTTCGTAGCGCTGGTTTTTTGTATAATCCGTACTGTTCCAGTTTATATAGCGTAGTACTTTCTGGTATTTATTATTTTTAATAACATTACGAAAAACCTGACCCGATTCATGCTTTAAAATATAAATAAAGAATCTATTCCACTGTGGGTCAACTATAATCGATTCAACTAAAAAGAGGTCACACGTCTCGACTGGGAATCGGTGCAGAAATTTTAGGAGAGGTTCGCGATATGGACTCGAAGATTCTATCATTATGTTATTTTCTGTTTGCAGTACCAGCTGACAAAGATTTTCGATGTATTTTGGCGAAGCTGCTGAAATATGATAAAACATTTCAACAAGAATCATAATCTTTTTTTCGTATTCGCCACCTCGTGAAGCAACAAAGAAATTTATGTTTTGGCTGGAACACTTATAATTTGTAACGAATATCTCAATTATTTTTGCGCAATGTTGCAAGATTTGCTCGCTTAGTTTTTCGTTAAACATTTGTGGAAAGAGTTGAGTAAAGTATGACAATCTTTTTAGCGCTGGAATGGATAAGTTTCTATGATCACCTAGAGTTAGGAGAAGAGGCCTCATTGCAATTTGAACCTAAAATATTGTAAAATATATATATAAATTTTTTATTACAATTTAAATATATTTATAACAGCAAAATAAATAAAATAATCATGTTATTAAAATAGAGTGTGGTGTCACGCCCCCTCCCATATGACAAAACTGAAATCGTTCTATCTACATATGTACATACTATTTGATTAACGGTGAAACAGATTTAATACATATCGCACACTAGATACAAAAGGTTCAAAATTTAAAAATTTTAGAACTTGGGAAACCATTATACGCATTGGGAGTACTGAAACAAAAATCGGCAAACTTATGTCTGGGAAGGTTTAAATTATAGTGCTACACCGGGTGCTTCAAAACAAAAAAATAGAGAGGCAGAGGTATAATCAGGCACATATTAGAATATCCTGTACCCAGTTTAAAATCAAAAGAAAAATTTATTGAACTATTAATAATTAAAAATTTGGTAGCGATATCTTAAAAAACAAGAGGTTTTGTTGGTAAATGTGGATTTTCGGCCGATTGTTCCTATGGCAGCTATATGTTATAGGTTGAATATCGAAAAACAAAATAAACTTGTCATGCCTATGGATTAGTAGTCTTCGTGCCAAATTTGTTAGTTGTAAGTCTAGCGGTTTCAGAGATCCGTGCGTACATACAGGATCAGACAGGCATGGATATATCGACTTGCTTTTCAATGCTGATCAAGTATATATAGGGTGATTTTTTAAGAGTTAAGTTTTTCAGGTTGGCAGCACTGGTTAGTAATGGCGTCCAAACGTCATCTGTCAAAGTGAAAAGTTTTCAGTATACTCTGTCATTTAATCATGGAAAGACTTACAAACGAGCAACGATTGCAAATTATTGAAATTTATTATCAAAATTCGTGCTCTGTGAAAAATGTGCACCGTTTGTTACGACCATATTATGATTGTCATAATCGACCTGGCTCAACGGATACGTAAATAAGCAAAACTGTCGCATCTGGAGTTATGAACACCCACATGCCATACAAGAATTACCGATGCATCCCGAAAAAACGACAGCTTGGTGTGGTTTATGGGCTGGTGGCATCATCGGTCTATTTTTCTACAAAGACGACCGTGGAAGATACGTTATTGGACCTTCCGAATGGACCATTTGAAACGGAGCCGCGGACAACATTTACATGAAGTTGTCTTTAAAACGTAAATGGCAAAGAATATAATATTGCCATAATAGAAAAAAAAGATGGAGACAGAATTGAGTATCAATGCATTCATGTAGCCTTCTAGTGTGAAAAATCATTTTAATTGTCAATGGAATGAGCAAGGAAGAAAATTGTGACGCAGTTTTCTAGATATACTTAATTTGCATCCAAGGTTTTTACTTGGCGTTGCTTTTTAGGGACATACTACACATTAGACTCAAATCAACAATCCTCATCACAGAGCGAGGAAAATAAAAGGTAGTCTTGAAGATAACAAACACTAAATCCCGCATTGACGCAGCTGCTTATCATTGACCTTGTTGACCGAGAAAGTGTTAAACGTGACACCTAACAGTACGAAGCTAAAATTAATAATTAAAATTTGCGTATTCTTACCTTTTCTTTATCTATTGAAATTCCGGTAATAAATTGCTTAAGACACAGATACGCAATTTCTTGCAACTCGGATTTGTTGCTTTCCATAACTTTAAACAAAATATTAATAATTTTTTCTTTATAATGGTTGTCGCTTATATAGTGGCAAGCTGCTAAGGCTCGCAGTGCACTTTTTCTTAGCGGAATCAAATTGGCAACGTTTTTATAGCAATCTAATTTGGCCAGCGTAGCATCTTCTGCCTCACTTAAAGTAAGCAGCTCGTGGAAAAAGAGTTTATGATAAGTATTGGATAGATCTGGAAGTAAATTTTATTAGTTCTATAAGAGCAATTTTTATGTGCATGTCTTTAAATGCCAATACCTATTGTGAATAATCTCGGTTCCAAAGATGTACAAAATGTATTGCCGTCCATTAAACCGATCTGCGCATTAGCAGGCTGATGGCGCAACAAATGCTTCTTAGGTGGTATAATGTCAGCCAAAACATCTTTATGTGGATTCATAATTTCTGATACAGAGCGATTCTGAATTTTAGCAATATACTTTAACAGAATCATAGACTCTTCGCGAACAATTGAATTGGGACTAGTAATGTGCCGTACCAGCTCGTGAATCACATCATATGTTGCTTTCTTTTGCAATTCAATCAGTTCTTCATTTTTAATGTTGTTTGCCATCGGGCACATGCAGATATCTAACATAGTTTTCATGTAATTTTTTGTTATATCGATCGCTCCATTCGACACATCCCCTTCTAAGTCCATTAGCACAAACATAAATGCCTTTAAATAATTGAACATGTGCTGGTACAATGATCTCAGTGACGTGTGCTGGCAGAGGAACTGAATAGCTTTGCACCCCCCGACTTTCGAATACCAGGGGCGTTCATAACAAAGAGAAGTCATTTTCTCAGAAAGATACTGCATGAGTGGCAAACGGCAGGCGCGTTCTTTGTTGCCCATGATATTGGTGGCGGTATCAAGAATTAAACCCATGCAAAGTAGCCCTGGTTTGCACAGTTCTTTTTCTTCATGTCCCATACAGGAGGCAAGGGCATCAACCAAAACCATGGGATCAATACCATGATTGCCAAGACAATATTTGTGTGGAAATGGGCCGGCCTGTTGTGCAATAGCCACCATAGTGTAGTGTCGCACTACAGCAACCATAACAGGAAATACGGAGTCACGCAGATCTTTTGTGGCCGAAGCCACTAGCATGCCCGTCAACGCAATTTTATGTGTTTTACGGCCACTTGATCCTTCGCACTTGTGTTGAAAAATTGTCCAATTGGCAATGTTACCTTCCGTGAAGTCCGAATGTGAAAACAATTTCAACAGCGTGTGCTTCTCGTCATCTAAACTAATTGATGCGGCTATAAAACAGCGAATTACTTCCCAACTTTGTCGTCTATAGAATTGATCAGTTGCATTTGCACTGAGTGCTGTGAAAGCTGTATTTATAGTTTGATCCACGGGAAAATCTATCGCCTCTTCATATTCTTGGAAATGTGTTACAATAGATATTGCCGGATACTCGTGATTATCATAGTGTAAGAGCTGAGGTTCAATCATCATTTTTCGATTGCCGCCTCCAAATTTTCCAAGTACTCGAAAGGCAACAAGCGCTGCGTTATCTTGGTTTCGAAGCGTTTTCCATAAAGCCTGCATTAGGGAGGCTCGGACTGGCTGAATATGATCGTATAAAAAGTCGGGCTGTAAATTATCAACGCACAACTCTAAAGTGCGCAGACCCTAAATTAGAAAAAAAAAATATGTTTAAAAATTGAACTTAAATGTAATAAAGCCAATAAACTGCTGAATCGAAAATTTTAAATTCAATTAGCGATTCTGCCTATTGATTAATCTAAATTGCGATTCAATATAAAATTACCTGGCTTATTAATGTTGGTGATCCATTGAGAGCAGACACAAGTGGATCCATTAGCATTGGTAAATAGGGTAGCAATGAAGACAACCTAACAGGTACCGTGAGGCACAGCTCAACAAAAAGATCTCGCATGTGCTGCTTGTGAAAACCGCTCTGTAGCCGATTAAGACCCTCCAACAGGTTCGGCAGTAGGGGCAAGAATTCCTGATACAATAAATCATGGCTGCCTCCACCTATGGATCTGAAAAGTGCTCTCAACAACAAAAAGTAATTATATGGCTCATCCGACACCAATGCTAGCTCCATGGAACGAATTACTATGTTGTGGAGGTGGGGACGCAACATCTGTTCATTTTCCACCGGAAAAAGGCTCACACTTCCAAACACAAGTTTGAAAAGCCTTAAGTACAGGTTTGATCGCTCTACATTGGAACCCATTTCATCCATTTTACCCAATAAGTATTCAACCAATACTGTGGCAAATAGTGGAGAAGTTGTGGGATTTGCTAAGAACGAATTAGCTACCACTTGCAATGATTGATTTTTATAAATTCGCTCTACCAGAAAATCAATAGTCGTAGCAAAAATTTCTTGAAAATTCTGAGAGTGCATCATGAGAAACTAAAAAAATAATAAAAATTAAACAATTATTGTCCATTGATAGAAATACATAGAATATAACACTTGACATTTATAAATAAAATAAATATTTTCATTCAACTTACAATGCCACTAAAGTGTTCAAGCACTTCTTTTTCCTCTTTACTTCTGGAAACCATACCAGACGTCCTTTGCTGATTTGGGTTTACGTTTATGGTATATATATCCAATGCTTCCATTGCAAAATATACCAAATCGATATAAACCTTAAGAATTTCTGAATTGACAAGTTTTTCTTGCGATTGTACCCCTGTTTCAGGATTTATAGTCTAAAAATTATGTGTATTTTATATATTTTAGGTTATAATCAGTTTAATATCATTAATAACCTTTGAGCTAATAAAGCCCCATGTAATGGTTTTTACTCCCCCCACAAGTGTTTTTACTAAACCTCGAAATTCAGCGACGTTCAGTGAGTAAATCCATTGATTCCCATGATTAGTCATTGTTTTTGAGCAATTTTCCAATGCGAAGTGATCCTAAAACAGTAAAAACCTTTGAGAGAAGCAACAAATATTTGTCAGTTTCCTTTAACTTACAGATTCTTTGAATTCGTTTCCACTAACTGCAGATATAGAACAGGCCCCTTGAACATTTCCAGCCGAATTCGTTTGATGTTGTTTGCTAAAAAGCAAACACAAATAAAATGGTACATCTATATATTACAGAATTATTTTAACTCATAGGCTTATTACTCGTTGTTGTAGATAATACATTTACATCTATATATAGACATTAACATTTAATTAGCAATAATACAGTTACAAAAATGTTTTTTTTAGTATATTCGCATTGCTAATACAATTTCAATTCGTTCTTACCATTTTTGAACAATCAACGGAAGTTGAATTTTTGCAATGGTTTCAAATTTTTTGACAAAAACTTTTAGTAACGTTGTCAAAATATTTCGAGCTCTTTGAGGGTCGACCTCACTATGCTGTCGAATGCAATCGACAAGGTTAAGAAGAAGCTTGCATGACATAGTTTGAATTCCAATGGCCAAAGATTCGTCATGAACGTTTCTTGCAAATAGAAAAACAGCTTTTTCCAATACATCTAGAGTGAGGCTCTGCCTTAAATGGTGTGCCAAATCTGCTAAAGTTGAGTAGGCAAGTGGTCTGATGGATTCTAGAGTGACTCCTTTGCCTATTAAAATGTCTTCATCGAAAAGTTGTTCAATGGAAGGTATAAACTCTACAATGATACAAATACAATTTAAAAAAATTACTTAAGAAATGTTTAAAATTTTTACTTTGTCGGAGTTCAGTCGCAAATATATGCCTGGCAGCAATTAGCAACTCTTTTCGTAAGTGAGCCGCTTCTTTAGGACAATTCTTCATCAAAGTAAGCATGCCAGTAGTAACAGATAACGCATGTGTTTGCACAGCATCCTTAAAAAAAAATATATTATTCTCATTTCTATATTCTAGTTTTAACCATTTACCTGAAATATTCTAACAATGTACGCCAAGAAAGAAAGTGTTTTAATTTGAGCGCCTATGAAGTCGACAAACAATTCCTTGTACACAGAGTTTCTAAAAAAAGATAAATAATCGACTATAAATTAAAAAACAAATAAGTTAATAATAATATACATTAACACCTTTGTTGTGCGGTTGGTTGCAAATTAATTGTAGTCATTATTAAAGGTATAAACTCAAGGACATCTTGATGCACTAAATTTTTATATATCTGATACATTAGCACGACTATAATTGGCAGCTCTTGCATCACCCTCAAAGATAATACTCCTTTTGGCAAGAGATTATACTATAAAAAGAAAAACCATTTATGTAGTAGTTATTAGCTTATCTTAAAAGTAAAATATACCAGTAAAGGTGGATCTACAGACTTCTCCACATGAATTGTTTTGGATGAATATGTTTCATTTAAAAGCATTTCAAAGTTCAATTCTTTTAAATCAGTAACGTGAATATCATTTGAAGGACCGAATATCGAAGAAACGTGATTTGGCAGATTCGTATAAATCTCCTTGACGAAAGACAAAAATTGCTGAATCTAAAACCAAAATTAGAAATAAGAATCAGTACTTGATTTAAATTAAATAAATATCAATAAATAGAAATTTTAATTTAAATGTCTACTTAATTAAATAATTAATTTGTCATGATTTTCTATTTAAAAGTGGTATTTCAAATTTAAATAAAATGCACTTTTATACATACTTCGGGATTGAAAGATGGGCGAAAATGTTTATGTAATTCGATAATTATCCGGAGACTGACAAGCACATTTTCCTCGTTATCCGTCTTTAATATTTTTAGCATTAAAGTTATAATTGGCTTTACATGTTGCTTTAAGTTATCTGTAGGCGTTCTATGAATCATTTCTAGAATTAGTTTCCGTATCTGTAAATAAAAACATTGTTTTTAGTTTATTAAATGCTGAACTTGTATCTTCAAATACATATCATGATGCATTTACTCCGTCAAACAACTTCACAACCCACAAAGTAGAAAGCATATACAGTCGAATCGCGATAAACCGTACCCCAATAAACTGAAAATCGCGTTAAATTTCCATACATATGGAATTAATCCGTATTTTTTTTGCAATTCAATGAACATAAGACCTCTTATGAACCGTAATTCATTTTTGAAATGCAGAACGTTAAATCAAAAAAAGTCATTTTCAGTTTAACTACCATTAACTTTTTTAAGACAGTTTTTTCGCCTTCATGTCGCTCATTGTTCTCTCTGACTACATTTCACAAAAACAATTGCACACAAATTCCACTCACAAAACACATTTGCTGTTCCCAGCTACAATTCACAACAACAAGTTTTGTTGTGAAATCCCGATAAACCGAAAAACCCCGATAATCCGAAAAAATGTTGTTCCCATGCCATTTCAGTTTATCGAGATTCGACTGTATTATGCTTACATAGATAAGAATATCATAATTTTTAGCTGTGAACAGTAGAGTATACAATTTCTTGGATTGTCTCTCAGCGGAACTTCTTTTAGTAAACTAAAGATCATATAACGCATATGATATCTATCTCTTGCTTCGTAAGGTAGACTAAGTTTTAGTTATATATACTAAAATTTCGCAATATAGACAGGACAACAGGAAAGCAATAATTCGGAATTTAAAAAAAATGACAATAATTATTTTAGTTTGTAAGAAAATATGCATTCGGAGGACATTTGACAAAATATATATGTTTGAGTTAAAAAACAATTAAAGCAAAAAAAAACATGTTAATTTTAAACGAAACAAATAAATAAATTGATTGGATATAAAATCTTTGCTCTTAACAATATATGAATCTTACTAAGTGGATTACGTCTCGCAAATGCTACCCAAGTGGAAGTTGTGCAGCTTATGCAGGCACCATGACCAACAAAACTTTCAGAACGAACCAAAAGCGTGACACCTACAGTTAAAACTCTTGTATTGTTTGTTGAGTATATGAAACCTTAATGTTTAGAGCTAATTTGTGTAGAAATTTTGGCTCACATCCTTCATTTTTTACCAATTTCTATATAGAACTTTTAATTTCATTTTAAAATATACCAACTTCATTGCAGGTTGGGGTAAACTTACATGTTGCATAGTATTCTCTTGTATAAACTGTGGTTCGCCTTCTTGTAATAGTTTCATGAAAACTTTGAGCGAGTGCTCTAAGTAAGAAGGATACGACGAACTCTGGACAATAATTTCATAGTGCTCGCTTAACTCCTGTGTGGCTTTAAGCTTTATATCTTCTTTTCGGGCAGGGTCGCTTAATATATCCAAATAGTTGCGGAATGTATTAACTGGTATTCCGTCTCCTTGCGCCATATTTACAAATTTCTGCAAAATACAAGACGGCTTATTTGAGTTTACCAACCGGCATTGAAAAACTTGTGCTTATAGCAAACAAACAAAAATTGTGATCTCCAGCTAAATTAGCTACTGCAATTCGATTGTCGCAATGTGTGCGATAACCAAATTAATTTACTTGAAAATCTCAGAGTAAACTCCGCTAGACTGTGATATCAATAGTAGTAAAGTCGTTTCGTACACACTTATTTCGTTTAACGGACCGCTCTCTTTACACACTTTACGACAGCTGTATAGGGTGCATCTTAAATTTTTCATATTTCACTATCAGGGCTGCCATCCGGTCGCCGATGAGTACTACGGGTACGTGATATAAATGACACGACAAAGCTCGATTTGGCGTTGTTCACCACTGCTTTAGTTTTCAGGCACTATAAGTGCGTATATCTGCCTTAACTTCATCTAAACTCTCTGTGTTTTTAAAGAGCACACATTTATCTATTTTATAGATGTTGGGCTGGCTGCATGGAACACAAAACTGCAAGAAAACCTGCTTCTCATTCAAATTTCAAATGCTGATAAATACTCAAATACTTATAAAGCGTGACTAGAGAGGTAGTCGACAGCTGATTTCATTTGCACCTAGTGTTGTCATCTCGCAAAACTTCAATTTCTGTCTAAGCAGCGGAGTTGCTCACCTAGGGAAAATATACTTAGGCAAGATGCCTAAGGAATTTCAAGCAACCCTGAGGGCTGTTTGCCTTCCACTCGCAGACTTAACGTTACCTGTATCAGCTGTTGAGTTATTACTGCTATTATTGACGTTCGCTAACAGTTGACAACTGTTCAAAGTTAAAATTTTGTATATAAGCGATATGAAAAATAACTAAGAGCGTTAGATTCGGTGATTTACACGTGCATATTTTTTACGGAAGTTGCACAAACTCGTATTAATCTATTTTTAAATAGTAGCACGATATTTTAAATGGCTGAGTATCCGAAATAAAAATGCCTTGTTTTTAGCAAATCGATTGGAGCCGAGCGTCGATGCATAAGCTTATAGTTTCATAGAGGAAAGATCGCTGTTTTATCTTTTCGTCATTTTGACATTTGAAAATAAAATTAAATATTCCTTTTTTTAACTGCCTTAAACACGAGGTATTCGCTTGATTTTTTTTTTTTGGAGATTCCTGTTGGTGTGAGCGACAAAGGCTGACTACCAAATTGTCACTGTCACGGCTTCCAACTGTTTTTTGATTTTGAACCCGTGTATTTGTTTTTGTCACGGAAGCCATGTCAGTGACACGTTAGTGAAAGCCGATCAGAGCTATAAGCTCTCCTCGGCAAAGCAACATAAGTTTACGTAAATTGCCATTTGGCAAATTTCTCATGTCATTTCGTTTTTTCGGCAAAATTGAACTATTTGTATTGAAAATGATATCAATTAACAAAGCGCCTCCTATGGAGCACTGCGGAATTAAAATTTTTTTAGAATTATTTATGGCTAAGATACGTTAAAATCTACACTAACACTAATGCCAACACAGACACCAAATACACATCTTTGGTTGTGAGAGATGGGAAGTTATCTTACCTAATGTTGTAAAATGCTATTAACCCAGTGTTAGTGTTGAATAAGATGACAAAACTTCGCTTGAGTATCAAACGAGGGGCACTAGCTAATAATAATATTAAATAATGGATAAATTGTTGTACTGCAGCGATAACGACTAAGAGCGCATTAAACATGTTGGCACTTGTTTCATGAAAGATATCACCTTATTAATAATACATATAATAATCTAATAAGATTTAAAATAATAATTTCTTATCAATACTCAAAAACTTGAACAAAAACCATCGTACTATTTGTTTTTGGTTAAATGCAATCTCAAACATGTTAAGCTATAATGGTCTTAATTTTACCAGCACTGTGCAGTACTTAATTCAGAAAGTGTAGCCAAGTTTCTGAGACAATGTAGACCACAATATTTTTGTATTATATACATATGTATATAATAGATACATTGTGTATATAGATATTTGATTTGTGTACGAAAATGTAAAAAATATGCTAAAATTCTATAAAAGAAATTGCAACAACAACGCCATAATTTTGTTTTTATTATGACTTCGATATTATTTATGGCAAAGTGTATATATTACACTAAAACGTTTAAGTGATTAAAAATTGTATCAGAAATTAAAAAAAGTGCAGACGTTGAAAGGATTGTTAGTTTAAAGTATTTAACAGCACAAATTATCTATAATGGCGGATCTGGAGGCAGTTCTAGCTGACGTGAGCTACTTAATGGCCATGGAGAAGTCAAAATGTACACCTGCAGCAAGGGCCAGCAAGAAATTAATTTTGCCAGATCCCAGGTAGATAATTATCGATGCAAATTATGTACATACATAATTACATACATACATATAACGAAAAACAATATTATTGGGTGTGTGAACACTGCAAACTTTATATGTAAATACCTTCGTATAATCATAGAATTTTTCACAACCAAGTGTATTACACTCAAAATTAATTAACTAAACCATCACTCTTTGGGCGATATGCGTGTGTATTATGGTCTTTGACCTTAGTCGCGCAAAATTAATACTAGAACTGGCTTTGGGCATCGTTTCTGATTTTTGGATCAGCGGTTATAACTCGATTATCAACATACCAATATTTAACTATAATAATATGGCAAATTATCTTTATAAAAAATACAAAGTTAAATTCCATGTTAAGGCAGACGAAAGCCATTGGTGTCTAGTTGTTTTTAGTAGACAGCTTGTTTTGTTTAACATATGTACCTTTTTAACGATTCCAACTGGATACAGAACCTAAGCTATAAACTCAGACACACACAATCTAAGAGAAAAGGGAACATTAATAATTAAGATAGATAGCACAAATATACAATACATCTATTAAACTTAACATCTCTAAAACAAAATTAAGGAACAAAATCACGTCATTCAAATATTTAATCCTTTAACATTTTTCATGTTCTTAAGCTAAATTTTCAATTATTTTATATAAAGCGGCAGTTATACAGAATATTAAGAAACATTTTATCTAAAAAAATACGTTTAGGTAACTTTTAATTGCAAATTAATTGGAATATTTATCCATAAATGCTCAGCGCACACAATTAATATATACAAAACTACAGTTCCTTTGACTTTCCTTGAAAGTTTTAGAGTCAGCCAAAGGCTGATTTAAGAGCGTCTTTCCCTCTGCTTAAAGTTAATCTCTGCAGGTGTCTGTGTGTCGAAAATCCAGATCAGCAAAAGCAATGCTGTCTTGTACAGACGTTCGAAACAATAATTGGACACGCGTTCCACAAGTGCATTTGCGCAGCTTTGTCTTTAGTTTTTGCGATATGTGCCACTCCTGCACCGGATGTGCATTTTGAAGAGCTTCAAAGATAACGTTGGTGTAAAAGTTGATCTGAGGTTGTATTTGAACCAAGCACATTAATTGATTTTAGATATTTATGGCAAAAGAAATTGAAGAACGCAGGTACAGTGGCAGCACGATTAACAATTGCTGATTTAGGGGTAGCGATACACCATGTCTAGCCAAGGGGAGTAACCACTCCCAATCAGTAAGCATCCTAAGAGTGTGTGCTGACTGCCTATAGTACTTTTTAAATACATTTGTCTTATGATAAGGTAATGTAATGCTTTTGATTATATTGATGTATCTGAAAGCCTAGAATCAACTATTCAAGACACATCATTTTTACATGACTGAAGGTCTTTGTTTTGATTTTGCTACAAAAAAAAAACCACATACAAAAATTAATCCCAACAACAGAAATAAATTAGTACAATTGTTGGTACAATATTTATTTGTTTCTACGTGGTTTGCTTAGAAACTGGCAAAAAGGAGAAGAGAATGCTTTACTATCATTACTTGTTTCACCATTCTGTGAGTGGTTTTCATCAAAAAGCTCATCTCGCGTGATATTATTTCCCGCTATTTTATGCATTTGCCCAACTTAACAGGGAGTCTGACCTACTCGTAATTTTCAATAGCAGCTCCTCCCACTTTACATGTTGAACTGCTTTATAATGAATTGTAATATTTGTTTGGATCAAATTTTTTTTAAAATAATTAAAAACATGAACTCTAATGACTGTTTTTATTTTTAGCGTTCGGAGTGTTATGTACAAATATCTGGAAAAAGAAAACGAACTTAACTTTCATAAAATATTCAATCAAGTATTAGGTTTGTATTTAATAAATTTTTGAAATATCTACAAATAATTTTACTTTATGGTTTTTTTACAACGTAAAGGCTACTTACTTTTTAAAGACTTCTGTGAAAACGATTCGGAAGAACCTATACAACAACTTAAATTTTACGAACAGGTAATTTTTGAAATAATTAACTTTTAAGTAAATCTAGTTTAATAATTTACGGAGTTTCAGATTAAAAACTTCGAGAAAACTGAATGTTACGAGGAGCGCAAAAAATTGGCAAGAGAAATTTATGATAATTTTATTATGGAGGAAATGTTATCGCACACGTATGTAAGTATTATGGTTGTTCTGACCTTTACATATCGTGATATCAGGTTTTGTCTTGCTTCATTTTACTTATGTGTTTAATTTTTGAAAATAACCACAACAGTTCACAGCCATTCCTTACGTTTCTCGAAAACTTTCGTAAAAACAGATAGAGTGTCCATATAATATGAGGGGATTGGTTCCACTCAATGGAAAATAAATTAAAATTAGCATAAACAAGATGAATAAAATATAATCCAAATTTATGTTGCTCCATATACATATTTTATTTTAACACAAAATAACTAAAAACAATAGAAAAATCAGTTCAGTTACAATAACTAATAATAAAAATCATAAAACTTAAGAACCTATTACATATATAAAAATTAATTTTTCGTCGGTATCACTTTCTGATAAATGCATTTGTTTACGATAGACTTCAACAACACTTACATGCCAAGACATGAAATCATAAATAAATTTATTGCCTTAGCAGCAAGTACAGCATGCATAATTTCCACGCAATTGAGGCAAATTTCATAGGAAATATGGAAACCACGTGTACTTTGTTGCGAGCAAAATATTTTTGTGAGATCGAAATTTTCGGCAGAAAATGATTGCGCCTCAATAGATAGCTAACGGATCATCGTATATGATCCGTAGTTGGGGTAACTTGTTGTGAAAATATGCCTTTAGCAGAAGAGCAACATTTTTTTTCAATTTTCCCATTGTTCTTATTTTTTAAGCCAACAAATTAAATTTTTCCATGAAAACCAATAGGCAAAATACTTAAGTGACTCACTGTAAGTGACTCACTGTATATAAAGAAAGTCGTGTTAGTTAGATTAGTCAAGAACGGCTGCACCGAATTTTATGATTTGTTAGACTTGTCTCTGCCGATACTAGAAGAATAACAATCAAAAAATGGGAATCGGTTAATAAACAACAGAAATTGCAACTTCATTTATTTATTTACATATACTCACAAAAATAATATTGGCTTATGCTCTTTCGGTTGAGTGAGCTCGAAGTAAATGAACAATTCTTACGCTCTTTTGCTTGTGGGCGCTCTCAGTAAGTTTTTATTGCTGTGTAATAGATCATTTCTTTGCTTAGCTGCTGCTAATAAGGGTGGAAGCATTAATAACTCAGAGAGAGTTTTTGTATGAATGTCGATATCAATGTCAATGTTATATGTCCTTTGAACTACAGTCAAACTTCGCTAACTCGAATCACCATTATCCAAAGAAAAAGTTCGACTTATGGAGACTTCGACTTACAGAATTTTCTTTGTAAGGTTTGTTGAAAGAAGCTTCAATTATGTATATGTACCTATACATATTTATATTTATTTTAAAATACGAATACATATGTATATTAATTCATTTTAAATCATATAAGTAGTTACTTTTCACAAAAATTAGAAATTAGTCACTCAAAATTTACTTTGTTATTTTCAACAAAAAGAGATTCAAGTTTGTTCAGACGCTTTATGATGATCATCAGTGTTTTCAATGTTTTGAAAGCGTCTTCTATATTGTTGTTGAAGGAATGATAAATGATTTCCTCTTCATCACTTTCTGTTACACTTAAAATCGTATCCGCTAATTCAGAGCTATTATGTTCAATAATGTCTTCGTCTGTAGGAAACTGTCATGTGCAAACTTTATTGTCCACATCAATATAATTCTGAAGAGTAGCAATGGAATTTATTTTATTTACTGTTAACCATGTCTCGTAATCAACGTCCAAAAAGTTTCGATTTTCTTCAATGTGACTCAAGAAAATTAAGGGTATGTTATCATCTTCGTCCCATGCAGAACATTAGCCGAATTCAGCTTTTTTGAAACAATTCGCAATCGTTTTATTTTTGACATCAATGTCCCAAGCTTATGTTACATGATAAACGTTTTAGTGCAAGTTTTGGCGCCATGGAAAATATATAATCTTACACTATTTTTCACATTGATTATCAAGCGCGACTAGCACAAAATAAGTAAAGCATTCATTTACGGGATTTTCCCGAACGCAAGGAAATCAAACCAAAATACAAAAAATGAAAATAATCTGGGATTTCCCCTAAAAATTCGATTTAGAGAATGCACAAGCCAAAATTTTTGTTCGAGTTATAGAGAGTTATGAAAATTCGAGTTACGGAAGCAGAATTGTATGTTATTTGCTGCCTAAACGCTATTGCCACTTGTTTTAGTTCGAGTTATAGAAAATTCGAGTTACGAGTTATGGAAGTTTGATTGTAACTAAAATTCCGCTGTTAATAGGTTTGCTTTGATTATTGAGTGGGAGTAAAATGGAAATAAAGTAGTATGGACATTGTTATTGCTCTTTGTCTTTCAGCCTTTGTGTAATAAAACTGAAGCGATATTTCTGATTGCATCATCATGTGAAAAAAAGGGCAGTACAACGTCTGTATGCTCAGCTAGTTTTTTATATTTGTATATATCAAACAAAATCGTTACACTATAAGTCAAGAACGGCTTCGTTAACACATGCTGATTATTTATTGTTAATTGCTACGTTAATTTTTTTCTCGTAGCGGAGCAATCGGGCCTTACTAGTCTATACATACAGTACTTTTCGCTTATAACAAACTTCAAGGGAGCGTGTAAAAAGGTTCGTTATAAATGAAGACTTGAACAAGTCAATTTATGTACATATGTATTTATAAAAATGCCAAATATGTTGACCAGGCATCAATTCTAGAATTTTTTTTTTGTGATGTTTGTAATTGGCAGGAATAGGGCAGTATGTTTTTATTTTCTTTTAACATTGTTTTTATTAAAGTCGGTTAATAATTACGGGTATAATCACTTTCGTAACAACAACAGTAATATGTTCTCATGGATGCACACAAAAAAAGCTCGCTTGCGCATTTTTGCTTACGTGCGTTGCAAGTAACTGATCATTGATTAAACATGACACAACTCTCTTTGAATTCTTTTTCCTAACTTTACTTCTCTTTTGAATATATCATTTGCAATTAGCTTCGAACCACTTTGGCTTTTTTGGTATTTCTAAACAGTGTGATAAATTTGTGCATTCCTTAGCAAAGTAAAAGTGAAATATTTCGATAGCTTGCACTTTAAGCGTTATAGTTGGTATAAAAATTTGTGCATTCATAACATTCTACAAATAATCGCTGTGCATAAAAGTCCTATATCCAATTTATAAAATATCTATCAGATATATTAGGTTTTTCATTGATACATTAGATTTTACAAGAAACAACTTTTGTTTTTGCAAATAACCCGGAAAACCCAATAAAATTGGAATAAAATCTCATATTATTCATTCAAATAAGTTTGATGATTCGCTCAAAGCGCATTTGGTGAGATAATATGAAAAATGGTTATGTTGTTGAGCCAACTGTTTCTGTTATTGGTTTAAAGGCTTATATGGTTTTGAAATGAGACTATTATTTCTGTTTCAAGTTTCACTTTAACTTCTCATAAATTTCTTTTCTGCTAATCTATACTTCTATACTAATCTATACTATCTATACTAATTATATAAAATTAAAGACGAAAATTTTGTCACGCTTTCAAACAAAATATACTGAACCAATTTTAATAATTTTTTTTTTATAAAATCACATTTATTACTGCCAATTGAGAGGCATACTTACTTTTTTATTTTTTTTAATTAAATGATTGTTTTTTTAGTATTAAGTTCTTACAAATACAACAAAGCAATCAACATAAAAACGTTCGT
This sequence comes from Stegana nigrithorax, assembly GCA_037044495.1. Lineage (NCBI taxonomy): Eukaryota > Metazoa > Arthropoda > Insecta > Diptera > Drosophilidae > Stegana > Stegana nigrithorax. The sequence goes on along the minus strand of JBAMBQ010000127.1, from coordinate 160,368 downwards.
ACGTTTATTGCTTATATTTTGATGTACGATATATTGTTGTCTTGCCGAACGAAAAGCCGAAAGAATAGCCGAACTATGCTCACAGAGCAGTGTTTCGTCACTGCTTATAAATATTGTGTTAGTTGTTGTTTTTTTTTTTGTAGTATAATATAAATTGTTTTATCAGATTCTAATTAGGATATTTGAAGGAATTTCTAATTGGACAAAGACATAGCATGTGCTCTCTCGGCCCGCTCTCTCTCAGGACCATCGGACATGTTGGACCTTCGTGCCATCGGACATGTTGGACCTTCGTGCCATCGTGCCATCGGGCCTTCGTGCCATCGGGCCTTCGTGCCATCGGGCCTTCGTGCCATCGGGCCTTGATGAATTACAAATGAAAGTTATTTTTGTAAATTCAGGTTGCCCCTGAGGTTTGGCCTATATTGAGGCGCATCCGATTTTGAATAAAGTTGTGATTATACCAATTTGGAGCGACTCGCACTATAAGAATTTCGGGAAATGTTGGCTTTTTGGCATAGGCAACATAGCCGCAGCACACATGTCTGTAGTCATGTACATACATATGATGTATGTATGTACGTGTATTATTTATTGTCTGTCTGCATTTTGTTTGCGTTTAGTATTGTTTTTCTTTTCATTTTCAATTCTCAATTTTCAATTCAAAAACGAATTGACAAACGAAGATGGTTGCACACAAGCTGGGCAGAAAAAAAAAAGCGAAGGGAAGCGCGCCGGGATTGCTAGTATATTATAAAAAGTAAAATTAATTCATAATCTCTACGCTTAAACATTAAGAAAGATAAGTAATATCAAGGTATTTAAAAACTAAAATAAACTGGCAATCAGTACTCCAAATTGACCTGACCCAAATAATAAGTACATCTTGGGTTTCTGTGCATTATAGCGTAAAAACTCACATTTTTTATGGGAATTTGTTTTAAAAACGTAAGTATTACTTAAAATAATGTAAATCATTGAAAAATATGAAAACATTTTAGGATAAAAATGGGTCGTAATAGCCATTGCACTGATGAAGAGGCACGATTGATATTAAGTCTCAGAAAACAATGAAAAGATTTGCAAGACATTACAAAATAGCTGTATCATATAGCTGTCATTGGAACGATCGGCCGAAAAACAACATTTACTGAGAGAAATTTTTTTGTTTCTTAAGATACCGTTACCAAATTTTGTATTTAATAATTCTAGGTAATATCCAATCACATTGTTGTATACGATAAAAATTTATTTACTATAACATTTAACTGCCATAGGAACGATCGGTTGAAAAAAAAAAAAAAAAAAACTTTTTTTCTCTTTTAGTTTTGTACTAATTAACCCGTGGATTTTGCGCTGTTGAACAACAAAACCGAAATAGTAGATTTGTTTACCTAATTTAGGTTAATTTAAACTTTAATTGAAATATATTTTTAAAAAAATGTGTTTGAATTCAATTAATTTAAAATAGGGATAAGGACAATCATTGTCATCACATTTTCTATCACATTGCCTTTCTGATTGGTAAGACTGACACTGATATTATTCTATATATGAATATTCTAATTCATTGGTTGATGAATTGCCTATGATCTCAGATCTGCAACACTTGATTTTGGTAACTGAATCCCCATACTTTTGCTAAGATTTGTTAAAAGAAGACATCCAAAATGCGTATATAGACAAAATATTAATTAATTCTCACTTATTGGTTTCTCATGGAGACCAATGTTGTGGAGAACCCCCTCTGAATATGTATCTTAAACAAATTTCTTAAAAATGAAACATAAGTTTAATATTCGTCAAGATGGATTGAATCTTCTAGGATCTTTTTTATATTATAGAGACTATTATATTTAGTAATATTCGTATTATTTACGTAGTTAAACAAACAACAGCATTTAGCTGGTACGTAATAATTTTCAAAAAGTGTAAAATATTTCTTTGAATTTTTTGTAGGAATACTCAAAAGAAGCGGTGGCCAGTGTTCAGAAGTATTTATTAAAAAACGAAGTCCCAATGGATCTTTTTGAAGTAAGTAAATTTTATGATGTTAATCATATTTTTGCAAAGAAATTTTATGTTTCTGTATATGTGAAAAACAATAAAACTCCTAAGTTACAATAAAAATGTTACTAAAGTTGTTGAATATGTATATACCTAAGATTACAAATGAGAAATTCTTTATTACAATCATGTGCCTAATGTGCTTGTTCTTTAGATAAATATTAAACGTATTTTCTTTAGTAGAAGGCGTGTAAACTATCCGATCACCAATTTTTTCTCGACTTATTTAAATTCAGATATATTAATAGAGAAGTCTAGAGATATTGCATAATTTTCATCAATCATGGTTAAAAAGTGTATATGCAGTTATTGACTTCTTTGATTTATTCAATTTTCCTAAATTCTTAATTTAGCCTTATATGGACGAGATATTCAGTCAACTAAAGGGAAGACCATTTACAAAGTTTTTGGAAAGGTAACAATTAAATTTGCATTATGTGTTCTTAAAATTTCGTAATATATACATATATGTTATCTGTTATTATTTTGTTTCAGTGATAAATTTACTAGATTTTGTCAGTGGAAAAACTTGGAACTGAATATTCAAGTAAAATTTATTCATAATTTACATTTGATTGTTTAAGATAATCATTCTTTTGAATTTTTAGTTGACTATGAACGATTTCAGCGTGCATAGAATAATTGGCCGAGGTGGATTCGGCGAAGTCTATGGCTGTCGAAAAGCAGATACAGGCAAAATGTACGCAATGAAATGTTTGGATAAAAAACGAATAAAAATGAAACAAGGTGAAATGCTTGCACTAAACGAACGTAACATGCTACAGGCTGTTAGCACTGGAGTGAGTCAATTTTTATTTTTATAATCTTCAAGAAGTGTATATTTAAAAACATTATACATTTTTTAGGTGGATTGTCCTTTCATTGTTTGCATGACTTATGCCTTTCACACTCCAGACAAATTATGCTTTATACTTGATTTAATGAACGGTGGTGATTTGCATTATCATCTTTCGCAACACGGTGTGTTCAGCGAGGACGAAATGAAATTTTATGCTGCCGAGGTTTGTAACTGACTTTTAATCAGTTCGATGTAGTTTTTCATTAAATGTATTTATTAAAAATTTGTTTACAGGTTATTTTGGGACTGGAACATATGCACAAACGCTTTATTGTGTATCGAGATCTAAAGCCTGCAAACATACTGCTGGACGAAAACGGACACATTCGCATTTCTGATTTGGGTTTAGCCTGCGATTTTTCTCGCAAAAAGCCGCATGCATCTGTTGGCACTCACGGCTATATGGCGCCTGAAGTACTTTCGAAAGGCACTTCATATGACTCTTGTGCTGACTGGTTTAGCTTTGGCTGTATGCTTTATAAGTTACTAAAAGGTCATTCTCCATTTCGGCAGCATAAAACTAAAGATAAACACGAAATCGATCGCATGACATTGACAATGGTAAGTGTTATTTATTAAGCTATTCAAAAAACATCAAAAAACATATGGAAATCTCTGTATTTTAGAACGTCGAACTCCCTGACACATTTTCAGCAGAGTTAAAAAATTTATTAGATTTGTTGCTGCAACGAGATGTTATAAAGCGACTTGGCTGCATGGGAAATGGGTAAGTAATGACTTTGTGAAATATTTTGTATTAACACCAAATATTTGTCTTTAGCGCCGATGAGGTCAAGATGCATCCGTTTTTTTCTGGCATTGATTGGCACCAAGTTTATATTCAGAAATATACTCCACCACTAATACCACCGCGGGGTGAAGTCAATGCAGCTGACGCATTCGACATTGGATCGTTTGATGAAGAGGATACAAAGGGTATTAAGTTAAACGAAAGTGACCAAGAATTATACAAACACTTCTCGTTGACTATTTCCGAAAGGTATGTTACAGGAATTAAAAAGGTAACGACATTTGCTGTACCGTTACTCGGAGTTCTGTAAGAGCGTAACATTTAGAAGTTTTCACGTCATCATGTTTCGTTTAATCTTTAAATTATACAAAACACAAAAGCCGTAAAGAAACAAAAAATAAGGTCAGCAGCTGCTCACAAATAGAGAGAACATTTTTCGAAAGAGTACATGGTGCGGTGCCGATTGTCGTTAACTTGTAACGTAATTTTTGTTTCATGATTTTTGACTCTGAATGGATTTCATAAAAGTTAATATATTCGCGATCTCCCTCCTACTTTAGATGGCAACAAGAAGTGGCGGAAACCGTATTTGAAACAATAAATAATGAAACAGATAAAATTGAACAGAAAAAGAAAGCCAAACAGAAACAACATTTTGACGCTGATGAAAAAGAGTCGGATTGTATTCTTCATGGGTATATTAAAAAATTAGGCGGATCGTTTGCTTCGTTATGGCAAACCAAATACGCTAAACTGTATCCAAATCGGTAAATATGTGAAAAATTTTGACAATTGTTATTTTAATTTCAACTATGTGACAATATTTCAGATTGGAACTTCATTCGGAAAGTGGAAACAATAAGCCTGAATTAATATTTATGGACCAAGTAGAGGACATTTCATCCGATTTTATACTTTACAAAAATGAGCAGTGCATTCAAATTCGTGTTAATGATGGCACTCGCGACAACCGAATTATATTAACAAACTCCGTATGAATTAATTTTTTGGGAGCACAGCAATTGAATACGTAATTAAATATATGTATATTTTTTTTAGGATGAAATTGGATTAAAAGAATGGGCTTCGTCGTTAAGATCCGCTCATAAAGTATCCCAAGATCTACTTGGATCAATGGCTAAAAAAGCTGGAAAGATCTACGGAAGCGAACGTGATGCTAATAAATCGATGTATATAATAAGCGGCAACAATTCAATAACTAAATCTTCAAATGGATCTAACTAGAAAAAAGTAATTGCATGCGATGTGTTTATTTTCGTGATCAAAATTCATTATACAAATACAGTGCTTGTATGTTGGATTACAATGTCTAATAAAACCATTACTGCAACCGAAGCCAGGTTGGATATGCACCCATTTATTCTATTTGGGTGTGTTTCATTGATGAAGGGACGTACATACATACATAGCTTTAGAGTCAGATTCTCAAAAGGTTTTAAAATACATTTTTTTTAACCTTTTGCAGCTGACAATAAACTAATATTATAATAAACAAATTTCTTGAACATTTCTGGGAAACATCTAGTAACATCATTGTTGAATTAACCTAAAGTTAATTCATCCTTGCTTTCTTGGATATTAAAACAAATGAAGATAGTATGTTCATTTATAAACAAATTTTTAGCATTAATAACGAACAAAAGCAGTCATACATGTATTTCATCTCACAGCTGATTTAGTGCATTTCTAAAAATTATGCAAAAAAAATTTTTTATAATTTCATATATCCCCCTTTTTTTTAAACTACCTTGAACTTATTTGCATATATTCCGCTAACTTAGTGGTTTCAATTGTTATTTTAGACAAATCCTCCGAAAGCAAGATTTTAGTATAATTTTCATCAAAAATGGGTATTTCCAGATGCTGTTGTGACAGCGGTCTTATGAAAAATAGATGTTTTGCATAATTTTAGAAAGTATAGGAATAAAATTATAAGCCAATATATATGTAATCTAACTAAAGTTGCAATTTTTGAGTTCATATTTCTGAAAAACAGCCTCAGTTTCTGTTGGTTACCGTTATCGAAAACATATAGTGCTTTACTACAAATTTGATTGAGCTCATATACAGTAAAACTGAGATCATGTAAGCAAACCTTTCCATTGCAAGTAATACTAAGAAAAAAAGACACATTTCTTAAAATATAAGGTATTAATCGTCCGCTTTTGTTACTATAAACGTAAATACATATATGTTCGTCCAAGCTCGAAAAAAAGTTAACAGTCAGATCGCAAAGGAAAATTTTTAGGAAAACCATAATCCATATTTGTCGACACCAAAAACAATCAATAATTGCTTTTTAAGCAATGTCATACAAGGGCGGGTTTCCAGCGGCCAAGTTTCGCATAGATGCACGCAATAATTTCGAGATCTGGGAAACAATTGTATTTAGCGATGAAAGTAAATTAAATATTTTTGACTAACAGTTGGAATATGGTATGTATTATGCGCGATATTTTGTTTCAACAAGATAATGATCCCAAAAAACGGCTTGGCGAGTGAAAATATAGAACCAACACCAAACATCTTCATACAACCACCAGATGTCAACCTCATAAAGAATGTTTGTGGACTCATTTGGAGAAAAAGGTTAGACAACACACGAGTTCCACCAAAGCTGACCTCAAGCTCAAGAGGCTAAAGCACATTGCTTCAGTGAGACTGAATATTTATGTTATGTTTAAAAATATGAAAAATATAAATCAGCGACCTTTTTTTTTTATTAATTTGTAATATTACAAACAACTATGATTAAAAAAAATTGCTACATTGTTGTTGTATTAATAGAAAGACATACAGTTTTTACTGATAAACCTAGCAACGAATAGTTTTGCAACTTACTGTAATAAAGAGTATTAATTTTAAAGAGAAAAACCGCGTGCATTTTCTGAAACAATAATTTCATTAGTTCGGCAAAAAGCTTGATTGTATCAAATAGAAGCATTCAAATTTTGTTACCATGACTCTCTTTTTTTTATACCCTGTACCAAAAAATGGTAAAGGGTATATTAAAGTTGTGCAAATGTATGTAACAGGCAGAAGGAGGCGTGGCAGACCCCATAAAGTATATATATTCTTGATCAGCATCGAAAGGCGAGTCGATATAGCCATGTCCGTCTGTCTGTCCGTCTGTATGAACAAACGGATCTCGGAAACGGTAAGACCTAGAACCACCAAATTTTGCACGGAGACTTTCCCAATCCATAGGCATAACGAGTTTATTTTTTTTTTTCGTTATTCGATCTATAATATATAGCTGCCATAGGAACGATCGGGTGAAAACCCACATTTAGTAACAAAAACCCTTTTGTTTTTCAAGATATCTCCACTAAATTTTGGATTTAACAGTTTTAGCTAATGCCCAATCACATATCTCAATATATTATATATCGGTTTACTATATCATATAGCTGTAATAGGAACGATCGGCCGAAAAACAACATTTACTGCGAAAAACTTTTTTGTTTATTAATATATCATTTCCAAATGTTGAATTTAATTGTTTTAAGTAATATACAATCATATTCCCGAATATAATAAATATCGGCTTACTATAACATATAGCTGCCATAGGAACGATATGCCGAAAATGGGTTTTTGACAAAAAAAAAAATTTTTTTTCCTGAGATATCCTTACAAAATGAACATAAAATATTAATGCAACAAAAAATATATATTCAGTTTTGGATTGGGTACAGGGTTTTCTATAGTCGGTTACGCCCGACTATAGCCCTGCCTTTCTAGTTTTATATAGATATCTTAAGTAGTAACTTGTATAGAAATAAATATTTTGTATTGTAACTGTTCGTTTTGAGACAAGTGGTGAAATAGACTTCTAGTTTTATTACGCAGACTACAAATTATATCAATGCAGATACCAAAGGAACCTTTTTTTCAAAGAACACTCCTTTTAAGCGGACAGTTCTTCTCAAACCAAATATTTTTTGATTTTTCGCAAATACCTAACCTCTTTTAAGCGGATACTCCTCTTAACCGGACGTGGGCAGCGCTTTTCTACAATCTTCTAAGAAAATCTACTCTTAGCTGGATACGAACTTCTCATCCACGATCAGAATAAACAACAGACTTAAAAACAGTGATTAAATTATCTTTTAAACATACTAAACAGCAATTGGGGAATTTCGCACAAAACGTGGATGGCAAGGATTAATGAAATAATTAGTCCTGTTAAATATTGGGTAATTTTAAAATTACGTGCGGTAAAACCGAGCTACAAATTACAAAACTGTCTTCGCAAAAAATGTAGCCTGTAATATTACTTTTCAATCGGATTAGTGTTTCACGATATATGGGTAATCAACACCATTTAGTCCAAAAACCGCACGTACTTTTTATATGATCCAATATAAAAGACAAACCTTTCATTAAAATATTGAGTACCTAATTAATATAATATGATGTATTTGTATTAAATTGCTGTTAAGGTCACACAAAATCAATTCAATTTTTTGTTTATTTTATTCGCTGTAAATACAAATTGTGTAAAAAAGTGAATTGGCGATTTCTGGAGCGCTTTTATTTTTTACGGCCTCCGGGATCATGTTTGACTTCAAATACAATGCATGTAGAAAAAATTTTGTGTTTTGTTTTACATTATTTATTGGCGGTCTGTAGCGCGCAATTTCTCCTCAACGGCTTCGCGGGAAGCTTCAGACAAATCCGTAGCCTGAATATACTTTTGAACACCAACTAGGGACTTCTTTAGAGCGTCAAAAGAGCTGGAGTACAACATCTTCTTCTTAACCTGAAACACCACAAGTTCAATTGAAACAAGCTAAAATTGTACACACATAATTTTACCTTGGCTGTATCGGGGCACCAAGACATCAAAAACAGTTTCTGCTTCTTCGAACTCTCCGATGTTCCTTGACATTGGTGCATGTACTCAAAATCAAATAGGCCATATCTAAGAGAAAAAAAACCATTATGGTCATTTAATAAATAAAATTATATTGTCAAATCTACCGGCATTCGCCTGGGCCACACTTCTGAATATCTTCTAGAAACTGGTCGTATTCGCTGTTGCGATCACCCACAGTTTCAACATCAATTTGTTTTTCATCACGAATGTAGAAAATAACATAGCGGTGCTTCTTGTCCTTTTTGATTTCTTCGTATGTGGTCTTACACACATCTGATACAGTTACACCAGAAGCCTGAAAATAATGTTTTGTAAATGGACGTTTGTGTTCGAATGGGAATAAAAGATTGTATATATATATATCTAACCATAACCCGTAAATACAAATTTAACCAATAAAAAATGTGTCTAAACAATGAAATTTTTTTATTATCAATTTATTGATTATGTTATCATTTGAAGTATAAAAACGACTCCATATCGATATTGAAGCATATCCGTAATTAAAAAAAATTTTATTTAAATAAAAATGTGATTTGAAACAAACAAATTTGGTAAAATTGTTAAAATAGAATTGAACAACAAAAACGCAATTTTTAAAACCTATTAGCTGGCCTTGGCCGTCACTAAACCATTGTCTTTTCTGCAATAAACTTTCAGAAGCATGATTCATTATTTTATTTTTAAAGAAAAAAATTTTTAAGCGTGCATACATTTGTTTTATCTCCTAACGTTTTACTTGAAGCGCCACTAAGGAACACACTTTTTTTATTTCCAGTAAATGTATATGTATGGCTTATCCAAGGGTAGTTTATTATACTTGAATGAAGGGCGGAGCAGAGGAGGTGGATATATACATACATCTACACACAATTTTTAGATCTTTGCATGGACATATCTATTTTTACATCAATGTGAGCACAATATAAATATATATATACTGAGCAGCTGTTTGTCCATTTTAAGATATGGATTACGTATATATCTACATGAGTAATGCCACTGTTATAACTAAAAAAAAAATTTTGTATGTATGCTGCGTTTGCAAAGTTATGCCGGTAATCGCATACAGAAAAGAAACATATTTACTCACACAAAGCTACTATTGGGCATGTGTATGTAAAAAATATACTGTGCAGTTTGGAAAATGGCAATGCCAAATTTTGAAAAAAAAAAATATTTTAAAATGTGGGTGGATGAATGAGCAATCAAAAATTTAAATAATTTAGTTTCCTGTAACTTTACACAAAACTAAAAAATATATAATATGCATTCAAAACAGTATATACATTCATATATACACATATCTTTCATATACACATGTGTATCGATATTCGAATTAAAAACTTCAAAGTACTCAAGAATATCCATACTCAAATCCATAAAAATTATTAAACTGAAGAACAAAGAAAACCCACTGGCAATATTAATAAACTTTTTTTTTTAAATTCAATACTCATAAAAAAGGTTCCTTTTACCGCTTGAATGAATCATCATCATTCACAATATCGAATTTCAATCAAGAGCTTATATACCTAAAAGTTTCTACAATTTTGTATACGAAAGAAGAATTGAAACATACCATTTTTTTTCAGAATTTATGCACCTTAGTCAAACCCAAATTTCTATGACAAAACAACCTCCTTCTAACTCGAGCCGACGGCTTTTCTCGGTACAATTCGATACACGATATTCGACTACTAATAGAAGAAACCAAACTACAGACTGTGATTGTGAATAACCAGTGTTGTAATATTCCTTATCCATGGGTGTATCCCGATTTTTTCTTTAAGTGACTGGTCAACATCGAAACGACTCAAATAAAAAAATCGGAATTGATTTCGTGCACCTTACAAAACTATACTTCAAGTCAACGATGACATTCATTTGATTCTTCTGTAATTAATGATCGGATTTTGCAATCTTAAGAGCAGTTTTCAATAGGTGAAAAAATTTTTCAATTTACTCGCCATACCTCCACTCTAAGACCCACACTTTTCATAATGGTTGCTTTAATAAGGATATAAGAGTAATTCAAAATGGCGTTATCAGAAAAATCAAGCACTATAATACTATGCCCTTTTATATTTTTAGTATCAATATATTCGTAAGTTCTTTGAAAAATTCATTTCAAATCCCAAATTTCCAGTGAAGCAAGAAGGCTTATGTTCCTCGACGATTTATGGGATATGTAACTCATGATTTATTACCGGCGACCGGACAAAGTTTTGCGAGGTGACAGCCCTAATAGTTCTAACCACCCTACCGCTCTCCAACCAAAACAATCATCCAATGAAGTACCCTGTGCCCTCGCATTTTGCAGTACTGAAAATATTTACTTTGTACTGGCAAAGGCAATTGTTGTCACCTCGTCAGAATGTGAAGGTTGCTCGCTTATGACTAGTCAAACTAGTACCATTTCAATATAGAGATGTACAGCATTTAACGTTGTTCATTACTATTTTTAGGGGTAGTGCAAACAGGTAGAGTTTCCACAGAGCAGCACACGAAAATCATTCTTTCTCATTCTGATGCACTATTCTAGAAAGAATCTTTCTCTTCTTCTCTCTTTGACACACTCAAAGCTACGCACATCATCATCATCCATGCCAATGGTTGTGACAAAATATAAAAAAGCTATCACATTTGTATTGAAGAATTTGATTTTTGTTCATAAGATTTTGGCGGGAACATATATTTTTTTGAAATTAGGACAAAATACGCTGAAAAAAAAATTTTAAGGTATGCCAAATAAGAGCTGGAACTGAAATATGGAAATTAATAAAGAGCTTGTTCGTTTTCAAAATATTTTATATTTTATTGGAGTATTATAATAAATAATGCAATCCTTTACTTGTTTGTCACAATTCGGCTTCGTTCGACTGCTTTAGGCCAACATAAACACTTTGGTATAAACAAAAAACTTCTTTAGGTTTTGTTGCGATATATAGCTTTGTATATTAATTTTCAAATTATGTATTGTTTTTTAAAAATTATTTGTGGCTAAAAAAGGCTAAGGTAGTTTTATGGTTATGCAGATAGATATGGTACATATTATATGTGTATATGTATGTACATACATATGTGCGTATTCATTATGTGCAATGGAACAAATAAACACAAAAAGAACAAAATAACTGCAATCAATTTACAAGATTTTGTTTTTTTTTCGCAGACGGTGTGCATATAATGCACTACCAAACAAGAGGACTTACGAAAGCAGACTTAGTGTCTGTTCCACAGCTACGACCTAATGGTCAACAGATGCTTTATCTACTTGACATATTATTACTTATAGATTAAAAACAGATGAATTTATAAAATTAAACAAATTGAATTAAAATTAATACAACTACATATATATAGCAGAGATTAAAATAAATATCTAATTCTATCTAACTTCATTAAATCAAGGAGTAAGAAAAGATTTTAAAGTGTGAGAAGAGGTTATGTTAGAAAATAAGTAATAGTTAGGGTTACAAGCCAAATACATAAAAGGGATCATGCAGTAAGAAAGAGGATCGTGCAGTGTTAAGTCTAATGAGTACATAATAACTTGTTGAACGAAGGCAGGTTAAAATTTATTTTCCCGAGGAGATAAAGAGAATTGACATGTAAAGTACCGTTTACGATATTATACACTTTAAGCACGTGATAAAGTGTCCATTTATCCTTTTAGTAATATGCAGGAAGAAAAGTCGACAAATCGTATAAAAACCATAACTGAACATAATAATATAAAATGTAATAAAAAATAGTTTCAGTAATTATTCATCAAACATCAAACCAAACAGTTTCACGACAAAGAAAATTATGAAACTTGCAACTACAAGAAAATAAATAAGCAAAGTTTATAACGAAATATTGTTTATTTACACATACATGAAGAACTATGTTCTTAGTAATTCTAATAATTCTTAAAAATAGTAGTAGTAAATTCTTGTCTTACTTCAACTCCAATACAAAACTTAAACTAGATTTTCACTCACACACGATCCTATGCTTCGCCTTTGGCGGTTACCGTTTTTCAAGCGTTCTGCGTTCTTCGATTCGACGATAATCGACACACCGTGGCAAATAAAATTTGCTACATCATCATCATATCATTCTTCTATCTTCTTATTCTATAAAAAAAACATGCACTTAACTTCACTCTGTGAGTAAAATTGTGTCGAAGTGCGTGCGTGTTCAGCAAAATATTTTCAATAAAGGTCGGGCGTAACCAATTACAGAAAACACTTTACCCAATCTAAAACTCAACATATTTTTTTGTTGCTTTTATATTTTGTATTCATTATGTAAGGATATCGCAAGAAAAAAAATTTGTTTTTAGTAAAAGCCATTTTTTGGCCGATCGTTCCTATGGCACCTATATGTTATAGTAAACCGGTGTTTATCATATTCGAGAATATGATTGAATATTACTTAAAATAAATAATCCTGAATTCGGTAACGATATCTTAATAAACAAAAAAGTTTTTCTCAGTAAATGTTGTTTTTCGGTCGATCGTTCCTATGACAGCTGTATGATATAGTAAACCAATATATATAATATTGAGATATCTTATTGGACATTAGGTAAAACTATTAAATCCAAAACTTGGTTACGATATCTTGAAAAACAAAAGGGTTTTGGTTACTAAATATGGGTTTTCGGCCGATCGTTCCAATGGCAGCCATATGTTATAGGTCGGATATCGAAAAAAAAAATAAACTCGTTATGCCAATGGATTGGGAAAGTTTTAGTGCCAAATTTGGTGGTTGTAAGTCTAACCGTTTCCGAGATCCGTGCGTGTCACCACGTAAAATTTCACTCACATCAAGTTGATACCTGGCATCTGCCTGATATACATATGTAAAATTTGAGTTTTTAAGGTTGTGTGTTTTCGAAATGGAAATGGAACCATTTATGTATATGCCTTGAATCTTAAATCAATGCTTTTTGATGTGGTGCTTGCAGACGTTGCGAATTCATAAGAATCGGGATTCAGCATTTTGTTGCTACTTTCTCACAAAGGTGGCATTTCTGAAGAGAATTCAGAAGGTCTCAATTTTTGTCTCTGAAACATCTCAATGTTGATGCGACATCACTCAACGAATGAGTGACAGGCTTCTATTCTATTCAAAAGTTGACAACGAGAATTGTTGTTTTCGTTACGAATCAGTATGCAGTATGTCGAAATTTACAATATTTTGGCGACTTGAAGACATGGAGAGCAAGGAAGAGGTTCTGACTCCTGCTGCTGGAAAGTGCATCAGTGATGATTACATATGTGGCTTTGTGCCAGCAGATAAGGTACTATGATATTATTATAATTGTGTAATTGTTTAATATTTTGCCAAACACTGGCTGTTGCGCGTTGTGAGCTAGGGGAGCGAAGGGCTTAGGTTAAGAGTGGTTGACACCTCGTCTGAATGTGCAGCCTCAGTATAATAGATATAAATTACTCTGTCACCACGTACTTACTGTACGAAACCCTTGGCTGCATACACAGCTGGACAACATTTAACGTTGTTCATTACTGCTTTCAGTGTTATTGGAAGAAAAAAATAGAGTTCCCAGAGCACGAAAACTCTTCTATTTCATTCTGATGCTTATAATAAATGATTTACTTTTTTTTGTTATTAACATTTTAAACACAACAGACAGTGATCTCTTTTCCTTGGGTGAGTACAAGAAATTAGTGTACAAATTCAGTTCTCTTTTAGACTAATGAGTTTGTTTTTTCTGTTGCAGGTGTGCTTTTTTCTACTATTTATCATTTGATTGTTTTCGCGATAAATTCTTTAGCGATAAAATTTCATCGCGATTTTGCATTAATTTTCAAATTCACTCCACCGCGGTTATAGATGCTAACACATCAAAATTTGCCCATTTCGTCGGTTGCAAATATTACTGCTGAAAATAAAGATCATTAACCCACATTGACATCTTTAACATCATCGAGTTAGGAAACAGCTGCTGCTGAGGCAGCTAGCGAAGGACTTCTGCAAATACCTGCTCGCTGGCGAGAAACGATCAGCAACTAAAAGTTGTTGTGGATAGTGTAGCTGAAAATTCATCACAAGTCGATAACGTATCGATTAATAATGATTTTATTCCAGTCGTTTCACATGCATCGTTTCGATGATGCATTGACGCGATCGAAAAACATGTTGTCTACAAAAAGATATTTTCATTAATTTTGTATGCATAGCTTTGAAGGCTCTAATTCGTTAATCATTCAAACCAATCTATTACTCTTCTGCGTTATTGCATGCTGCTCCATGTCGATATCATCCAAAAGCAAGCGAATTTTATTCTTGTACTGCAACAGTTCAGTCTTGCAAAATTTGACAATTTGAATGTTTGTAGCACAACCAACTTCACTCAAGTGACGCTGCTAACAATTCTCAGCAGTCTCAGGCTCATCGAGTGATGCTGTAGATCCACCAGGATACGCTGTACAGCTTTACTCGTTATTTCCACTTACAAATTCTACAAATATTGAATTTCGTGTTATCTAAGGACTTTTAATTAATGGACGTGGATGAATGATTTCATAAAATATTTGGTCCAAATGGTTTAGATTGTGTCGAGCACCTATGCTCTGTAAACTCTACTCCCTTTCAACATAACACTGAACCAATAATCATGAATGAACATGTCAGTAGTGGACAACATAAGAACTTGCTTTGTTATGCTTAAGCAAAGATGCTGACGGGTACCGTATAGTGACGCCAAAGGTTGAATATTAACCAAAATATGAAAAAAATAAAATTAGGTACATACATTAAATTACTGGGGTGTCTTTAGCTAGCAGAATCCAGTTTGATATGGTGACAACCATAACCATACTCCTTGTATGTGTGATGTGAGCTATTGGGGTTAATGTATTTTGAAAAATTTGTGATTTGTGACTCAGCTCTTCTTAGCAAGAAAAGGAGGAGTGGAATTAAATGAACCCTTAAATGCACCCTTAGGATGCACAATGTGGCACAGAACTCAAATGACTAATGTAAATGAGAGTATTTACTCTTTCAGAGAGTGAACTTTGGTCGAAACACATGTAATGATAATAAAAAAGGACGAGATTGCGTGAATTGCCTTCTGCGTTTTTAGCTTTTTTTTGACGCCATCTTGGCAAAAACAGCTGCACCCCGCCACCGTACTCGTGGAGCAAGAATGAATAAATGTGACTGTAAATAAAATTAAATTAAATTTTAACTATCCACATTTAATTAATAAGTTGCAAGCCTAATGGTGCAGGATAACTTAATCGTAAAGATTTAATACAAAATGGTGAATTGAAAAATTGTATTTTTGATTTACCATTAACGGTTTACTAATAGTCTATTTTGTATTTGGTTCATTTCATCTTTTTTAAATCTTTATCCAAAATGCTAAAATGTTGTTTATTTAATCGATATCAGTGCGCAGTGGTAAAATGTTGTTCCCCAAAATTTTTATTGATAATTCTCCTGCCAATAAATTTTTTTTGGACATTGAAGTTACACCGCTTGGCAAAGCTGCAAACCGAACATAATTGCAAGCTTAATAAAAATAATGTGATCACATCTATAGTGCCGGTTATTGAATGCCCCACTGCTTACACATTGAGTCCAATACTGCCAGGATCACAACAATTGGGGTTATTCCAAGCGGATGCGTTTGCAAAAATGCTTCAGGTTAATAAAACTGACCATTTGGCTTTTAGTAATGTCGATCTTAGCTACGGAAGGTGGGATGACATTTTGTTGTACAAAATGAAAGATTTTGCATTAGTTGGTGATCACTATCTTGAAGCGTCAAGGAGCAGCAGTGTCTGTCTAGCTACTCAAGCATCAGTAGAAAGGCTGCATTCTTTACCGAATGTTGGAGAAACATGGAAAGGACCTATGTCAGTTGCCCTATATGCATCCGGTAATGAAGAATTTGTCATTCTTCAATACTTTGTAACATACATGCGTCTCTGCTTTGAGACCATCCGGAATAACGTGACATTTCATATTGCTTTACCACGGGATTATCACAAATTGCCAAAAGTATTGACAAACGCGATAGAAAGAAATGCGCAGTTCGATTGCCAATACCCTGAGAAGACGATGCATTCATTATTAAAATTAAGAAGTGCAAAAACTATTACATGGCGCTTGAGAAACACGTACCCACAAAATCACCTTAGAAATTTGGCTAGAAAGGGATGTCAAACGAAATATGTCTTTGTTACTGATATTGACATTATTCCAAGTTCCAATAGCGTTCCCCACCTGAACGAGTTCCTGAAGTTTACAAGTTGTAAAGGACATTGTGCATATGTAATTCCTACATTTGAAATCGACAAGCGAGCGAAATTTCCTCAATCAAAAGACAGTTTATTACGCTTATTGAAAAGAGGTTTAGCGAGACCCTTTCACGAAAAAGTTTTTATTTATAATCAATATGCTACAAATTTTTCCAGGTAATTAGTTCCGAATTCAAACCTAGTTGAAGCTTTGCTACTTTAGAAATGCCAAAGTTTTAATAATTAACTATTCCAGGTGGATCTCGACAGTTCATAAAAATGACTCAATCATCATCAGTCATAATGTGACGAACTTTGAATTTTTATATGAGCCTTTTTATATAGCGACAGACGATGCCCCTAAGCATGATGAGCGGTTTATGGGATACGGATTTACACGAAATACACAGGTTTGTTAAACTTAATTCGCTTGTTGCTTACAATGCAATTTACACAATTGCAAATGTGTGATATTTTAATTATTATTTTATTTACCACAAGAAATACTAGTATGCTTTGCTACGCGTATGTTTTTTTGTTTTCTTTGTTGAAGTATCTGGATATATTCATAGAAAATATCACAGATATTTTCCCGACGTGCACACAACATCCACTTGCTGCCAGTAATAGCTTTACAAATTTGTATTTTGATAACTTCTGATATCTTGCAGGGTTATCGAAATAGAACACAAGATTCAAGATAAAAATTCCCTTTTTAATCCTAAAAAAACTATTTTAGAAAATTCGACACTCTGACAGCCTAAGCGATTCACTACGGAACGGAACTCTGGAACGGAGTGCCGCTTTTTTAAAAAACTGTATTAGTTTTCGCCACACACATGAAAACGTTTTTTCGTTGCGAGATAATTGTTCATCTCAGTACCACCGTCTTGTTGTTGTCTACAACCACCAACAAGACGGTTAGTTTTTTCTTGATTGTTTGTTGAACCTTAAATTTGAAATAGCGTATTTTTTAATATTATAGTGTATAATTTTTTTTATAATTTTTAATCGTAACCGAACACCACCGCCGCCATTTATGGTTAATTTAAATCAAAATCTCTGTAAGAAGAGAAGAATACGAAAGAAGTTGGAAATTACTCATACTGTAGTCATTTTGCCGAAGCAGAGAGTGTACAAATTATAGAATACGCAATTTGTTCGTATGTGGGTAGAAATACTGATATTTAGCAAAAGTTGAATTATTCTATCTTGCATATGGTTCTAATTGAGAATTGCAAGAGAATCTTAGAAGGGGTCGTACTGCTTATTATTGGTTTTTGAGTTTTGTTTTGGTTACCCGGTTGTTTTTCTTTACTTGTTGTTGAGTAACATGTTACAATAAGTACAAGGTAGTGCCAATTATAATTACAGTTTAGTAATGTTTTCGCATTTGGCGGCTATTTTCATTTTTGTGACGTCATGCTAAAGTTGATTTTAGGTCTCTTGCCTTAATTTTTACGCTGCACGACACCATCATCGTTAAAAAAATTAGGTATCAATTTTGCAAAAAAAAATCCTGCATTAAATCGGCTACTATTAATTCAAAATAACTTAAAAAGGTTTATAAAGATACAAGTGACGTGATTTGCATCTGTTTTTAGTTTAAATAAATTTCTGTTTCGAAGATTTTCCAAGAAATGTACACTGAGTACGTAACGTGTTCACTTTATTAAATAGTGCAACACTAATTTCGCCTTTTTCACTTAAAGTTCCACACTAAAATGCGTGACTTCAGCATTGTCTACGATTGGACCATTTTCGAGGGGGAAACTGAAAGATACTACCTCCAGTTTCTTTTACCAAGATAACGCATATTTTTTTTGTTCCCAGTTGTCCTTTTTGTGGTGTTTGATATCGTTTTTCAGTATTTTTGGTAGCGATTGCTATTTTTCGCATCATATAATGTGGTTCGTGTTGAAGTAGTCCAATGTACAAATTTCTTGTTGCTCACAATTCTTTTCTTTTCTCCTTTATACTGAACTAGCTGACGTTGTACTTCCCGTTTTTTCACATGATGATGCAATCAAAAATGTCGCTTCACTCATATCACTATGTGTTCAACAACAACAACATTCATATAAAATATCTCTAAGTATTTTAATGTTTCCACCCTTATTAGCTGCAGCTTAGCATAGCAACGATCTTTTACATAGCAATGAAAAATTACTGAGAGCGCTCGCAAGCAAAAGAGCGTAAGCATTGCTAATTTACTTACAGTAATACGAGATCTATAGGCAGTGATTACACCCCCATTTGTTAATCGATTTATTAACCGATCCTCATTTTTTAATCGTTATTCTGGAAGTCCCGGAAGAGACAAATTTAACAAATCAAAAATCATAAAAATCAGTTCAGCCGTTCTTGACTTAAAAATAGTGTAACCACTAAGACGACTTTGTTTTATATATGTATATAACTAGCCATCCGCCATACGCGTTTTTTTCTGTCCAGCTTATGTAGCCATCTATGTCTGTCAAACCCGTTAAAAGAATGAGAAAAAAAGAGAGCACGTGCTTTACCTTTGTCCAATTAGTAATTCCTTTAAATGTCCCAATTAGAATCTTATAAAACCATTTATATTATACTACAACAAAAAAAAACTATAAAGGCAGGGCAGTAGTCGGGCGTAACCGACTATAAAAAACCCTGTACCCAATCCAAAACAAAAAAATTTCTCTTCAGTAAAAGCCATTTTTCGGCTGATCGTTCCTATGGCAGCTATATGTTATAGTAAACCGATATTTATCATATCCAGGAGTAGGATTGGATATTGTCTAAAACTATCAAATCCAAAATTTGGTAACGATATCTTAATAAACAAAAAAGTTTTTCTCAGTAACTGTTGTTTTTCGGCTGATCGTTCCTATGGCAGCTATATGTTATAGTAAACCGATATTTATCATATCCAGGAGTAGGATTGGATATTGTCTAAAACTATCAAATCCTAAATTTGGTAACGATATCTTAATAAACAAAAAAGTTTTTCTCAGTAACTGTTGTTTTTCGGCCGATCGGTTTTATGGTCACTATATGATATACTCGTAGTAAACCGATATACATATAATATTTAGATAAGTGATTGGGTATTAGCTAGAACGATTAAATCCAAAATTTGGAAACGGTATCTTAAAAAACAAAAGGGTTTTAGTTAGGAAATGTGCTTTTTCGGCCAATCGTTTTTATGGCAGCTATATGTTATAGGTTGAATATCGAAAAAAAAAATATCGTTATGTCTATGGATTGGGAGAGTCTTCGTGCCAAATTTGGTAATTGTAGGTCTTACCGTTTTCGAGATTCGTGCGTTCATACGGACAGACGGACAGACAGACGGATATGGCTAGATCGACTCGTCTTTCGACGCTGATCAAGAATATATATACTTTATGGGGTCTGCCACGCCTCTTTCTGCCCGTTACATACATTTGCACAACTTTAATATACCCTTTATCATTTTTTGGTACAGGGTATAAAAAAAAACATTATTGAAATCGTTCAGTATATTTTGTTTGAAAGCGTTACAAAATTTTTGTGTTTAATTTTATATAATTAGTATAGTTAATAAGAAAAAATTAAAAGAAGATAGAATTTGCATCCCAAGAAATCAAAATTAAATCTTGGCTATCATCAAATTATAAAATAAATTAATTTCATATGATCCATTCATATGAACAGCAACGAAGGAAATGGAAGCGAAAATTGCATACACAAGAAGCATTAGTGTAAGCAGCTGATTTTTACGAAAGGAGAAGCTATCACATAAAGAATAAATTAGAATATATTTTTCCTTTTTGCTCTGGCACTCGTCCACTTATTATATATTCTTTTTTTTCTGTTGTTGGTTATTATTATTTTTATAATATATACATGTATCAGTAATGGCATTAATTTAATTCTTGTTGAATTTCAGGTGTATGAAATGTACGTTGCAGGATATTCGTTTTATGTTTTATCACCAGTCTTTACATGTCACTGGGGTCTTCAAAGAAAGCAAACGCGGCCAGCCTGGCGAGAACAGCAGAATAATAATAACCGAAAAAAGTTTGAGACATTTAAAAGTGAAATTTTCGGCCGATACAAGAACGATCCTCTTTTCATGAAAGGACACTCTAAGTTAAAAATAAATATGAAAGCAAATAAAGTTCCGAATTAAACATAAAGCTTTTTTTCTGATATGAACTAAAACCCGTCTATACCCGGTACTTGCCGCCAAATATCTACCATATAATAAAACACATTTATGTTGAAACATCGTTTCTACTAACTACAACTACTACTTCCTAGATGATGTTTTTATGAAGAGCATTTCTAAGACTGAGAATTGCAAGATTTGTTGAGAGGGAAAAACGTAGGTACCGTTTGGAAGTTCCTCAGTGTGGTAAGCTGGAAGTAATTGCTTAGACATGTTGTGTCCCTTTGCGGGGTCCAAATCGATGTGCAGATATCATATGCCATTTGGAGCAGCCAGTCGCTATGGGCAATGTTGGATTTTGACAATCTTGGATTTCTTTCAAATTGCTTAGTTATGCAAGTTTATGACACTTTATTTTCTCTTTAATATACCAAAAAAAAAAAAAAAAACCAAAGAAGTCTTGGTTCGATATCGCTATTGCCAAGCACAAAAGATAAATATGAAAGAGAAACAGAGTTAACACAAAGATCAACAGTCGATAAGATGGCTCAACACCATCCGCAATGGTACCGCCGTGGGACGTCAGTGACGGCGCCCTTATTGCGCTAATAAACAGAATTCGGTACGATTACATGCGTGATAGCAATAAAATTGGTGCAAATGAACCTATCGTCACTGCCCGATCGCCAGAAGTTCCGCAACGTTACGATGCAAGAGATCCGCATATATTTTTGATCCTAATTTAAAATTGACTGCAAGGCACACAATTGATTGTACTTGGCAATTTTGTGACGCTCCTCGTTGAAGATCTTCACACGGAAACGTTCCTCAGTTCCTCCATAATAGGTAACCACCAGCGCTGAGACCACCAGGGCCAGCAAAACTGACAGTGTGCGCATCTTCATAAGATTTGCACAATGCATGATGGCGGACACAAAGCAATGCTTCTCACTGTGATTTGCTTTTTACTGCATGGTGTTTATATCATGACTGGACCAAAATATTTGGTTTAATCGCACATTTAAACGCAACGGTCTTCGCGCAATTGCTCGCATGGGCCTCAATCAGGTCTTCTTTGATTTCAGCTGATATCTCATGCCATGCTGTAGTCGTACCATGCTTCTTCCAAAGATCATGCTGATACGAAGCCCATAGTTTGTCATAAATAAGAAGTCACTTAAGGCAGATGACATGTCTTGGAGTTGACCTTACTTTGCTAAAAACTTATTGAAAGCAAGAAGACATAGCTTAAGCTCAAAGTTAAGCGTTCCAAATATCTGTGGATTAAAATCGACCAACCCAATTACTCAGAATCAGTGTGACCACACGCTTACAACGGAACGATCACAGTACTCAGTATTAATATTGAGGCAGTCCAACCCATAATGGCTGCAACTTTGTTAGTATAAATTGACTAATGCAATTAAAATGAAAATAAATCGAAATTTATAAAAATTTAAATTAAGTTTACGGATGACTTCATAATACTGCTTCAAATCCTCAACATATCAACTCTTTTAAAACAAAAGGAATTATTGGCATATTTATTATTACTTATAGAATTATGATTTAATTTTTCACTTTCAATTTGTCTTCATGGATCCGGGCGTATATAATACACTAGGGTTATTTGCTTGCTTGACTAAGCGTTTTATTTTATTTTTTTTTCTATCTAGCTTCTTAGCACTTGGGTATCGAATTTCATCAATCTGCAACAAATAGTTTCAGAAATATGAAGAACTAGCTGGACCAGTCAGATGATATTCTGCCTTTTCCTAATTCTTTTCCACGGCGCTCTTTTACACCCAACTTAATTCACATTCAGCCCTTACTTTCAAAATGTCTTTTATCTCTTCTCCATATGTCCTTTATATTCGTACAATAATTAATAAAATAGCAATAAGTTTAACATAGCATACAGTAAAAATAATTTCTATTAAAAAAATTTTTCTATTTGCCCGCCTCCGGTGGAGGCTCGGAAGAACGTCTTTCATGTGACGGTCCCATCGGTTTCCTCTATACCACGTTGGCTTTTGTGTATTATGATTTCGACCAGTTGCAAATATAGGCTATTTTCGAATTTTCGAACATATCGCAGACTTTTGACTGACTTTGGACATTTAATAATTTCTGTAAGCTCTACTATCGGCTGAAATCCGTTTTGTCCCAGTATTTTCAGCCAACCAGTATTCAGCCGAAATTATCAAATAATATTTCATAATATGTTTTAAGCAGCGTGTTGTAAGCATGCGTTGTAGCTTTCTTTTTTAATTTCGAGATGGTCCAAAATTATCTATCGGAAAGAACTTTTTTTTTTTTTAATTTTTAAGCAATATTCCTTATTTTAATTTATGTACTTATAAGTATATATTCTTTTATATAGTTTTTCTTAAATTGCGGTTGAAAATGCTTGAACGCGACACACAGGCAAGTCAACTGCCAGCAGCTGCCGCAATTAAGGCTAATAAAACTAATTAAGTTAAATAAAACACAATTTAACAAAAAATTTTATGCATATGGATATTAAACAAAAAAGTAATTTTGCTATGACGCTCTTTTTTTTAAATATTATTGATAATTTTTTTTGGTGGTCACTGTTATAATCAAGAACCAGACTTACATACGAAGGCAGTGTGAGAAGTCAGTGACTTTCTGAATAAAATATACATTTTTCGGCAAAAAAATTTTATTTCTCAACGTAGTTTTCTTTTAGCTCGACACATTTAGTTCATCGTTTTTCCAATTTTTTTATACCTTCCAAATAATAAGTTCCCTTAACGTCTTCAAAATAGGCCTTTGTTTCAGTGATGAGCTCTCATTTGACCCAAATCTCTTACCGTTGAACCGAAACGGCGATAAAACTAATACGGATTGCGGTTGAACTTTAAAATCTCTTCTTACTCGTAGATTTAATGAAATTAAGTAGAAATATTTACTTATTTTAATTTTTACTATGTATATTTGTATTAATTTTAATTTAGTTTTTAATTTTATTAATTAGTTTTTGTAATCTTCTAGTAATAATAACCTTTGTTAAGTAGATAAAGCAGCTGTTGACCATTATCTGTCGTAGCTGTGGAACAGACACTAGGTCTGGTTTCGTAAGTCCTCTTGTTTGGTAGTGCGCTACTACATCGTCTGCAAATAAAAAAAAAAAAAAACTCCTTTGAAGTGTCCACATGGTTGCATTTATGGTCAAGTGTAAGCAATGATGTATCCATTCAGTTAATATGCCTACAGCGAAGTGGTTAAACTTCACATACTCTCCTTCTCCGATCGTCAAATAGTCAAGTCACTAACTAATCACACAGACCTTATATGTATAATTGTAATTCTAGAAAATTTTGTAAGACCGAAAAATTTGTAGGAAAGGTATTATTTTGTTTTTTCACTCATCTGCGGTTGACTGCTAAAATATATAGAGGTGGGCATGAGGCTCGCGATTGTTCTTCGAAAAAGCTTGGATAGGTGGGACCGGGATCGACTGTCGAAAAATTGCGGGAATATTGAAAAACCAATTACCGCCTCTTCCGATATCTAAAATAACTCCGACGCTCTCGAAAATTTACTTTATATTATTATACTCTCATGCTGTGTTAATCTGAGAAGTAGTTATAAACTACACTGTATTTCGTATATGTAAATTAAATAACAAGTACGAATAGCGAGAGCCCAGTTTTTCCAGTCATCTTATATCTCCCGATGGCCTCTACATACACAGGCACCAATAATTATGCGTGTAGCCCAGTTTTCAAAGTTACACCACCTAAAACTTAGCGTAATATATACTAACAGTCCATTTAAAAAGTCCATAGGTGTCATATAGATGGCTTTACTCGAATTCTTTCCATATGATTTTAATTTAGTACTAATCTTCAAAAGAAAGCTGTTAAAATTTCATGATAGTCACTCATAAGTCTGTGAATTATTGTGCTAAGAGTGACACTACTTTTGAAATTTTCAAAACAATGGGTGAAAAATAATTTCGAGTTTTAATTTTACACTGCTTCTTGATGGGAAAAAATACCGTTCAAGCGAAGAAATGACTTGAAAAGTGTTATAAGGACTCCGTTCCATCAGAAACTAGAAAGGCAGGGCTATAGTCGGGCGTAACCGACTATAGAAAACCTTATACCCAATCCAAAACTGAATATATTTTTTTGTTGCTTTTATATTTTAATGAATACAAAAGAAAAAGAAAAATTTTTTTAGTAAAAGCCATTTTTCGGCGATTCGTTCCTATGGTAGCTATATGTTATATTAAACTGATATTTATCATATTCGGGAATATGATTGAATATTACTTAAAATCATCAAATCTAATATTTGGTAACGATATCTTAGTAAATAAAAAAGTTTTTCTCAGTAAATGTTGTTTTTCGGCCGATCGTTCCTATGGTAGCTATATGATATAGTAAGCCGATGTACATACATAATATTTAGATATGTGATTGGATATTAGCTAAAACTATTAAATCCAAAATTTGGTAAAGATATCTTGAAAAACGAAAGGGTTTTGATTACTAAATGTGGGTTTTCTGCCGATCATTCCTATGGCAGCTATATATAGGGTGATTTTTTAACAGTTAAGTTTTTCAGGTTGGCAGCACTGGTTAGTAATGGCGTCCAAACGTCATCTTTCAAAGTGAAAAGTTTTCAGTATACTCTGACATTAAATCATGGAAAGACTTACAAACCAGCAACGATTGCAAATTATTGAAATTTATTATCAAAATTCGTGCTCTGTGAAAAATGTGCTCGTGAAACAATGGAAATGTTGAAGGATGAATTTGGTGAGCAGTTTATGTCTCGAAATGGCCCTGTTGGCCGCCAAGATCATGCGATTTAACGCCTTTTGATTATTTCTTGTGAGGTTATGTAAAGTTGTTAGTCTATGTGGACAAGCCGAACATGATTGAAGCCTTACAGGATAACATAACACGCGTAATTCGTGGAATACTGGCCGAAATGCTCGAAAAAGTGATGCAAAATTGGACCTTCCGAATGGACCATTTGAAACGGAGCCGCGGACAACATTTACATGAAGTTGTCTTTAAAACGTAAATTGCAAAGGCTTATTTATCGATACAATAAAAATTTTGAATATTTTAAGCAAATTTGAGTGTTTTATTCGATTTTTAAAAAAAATGCGCTTAAAAAATCACCCTTTATTAAAGGTCGAATATCAAAAACAAAAAATAAACTTGTTATGCCTATGGATTGGGCAAGTCTTTGTGCCAAATTTTGTGATTGCAGGTTTTACCGTTTCCGAGATCCGTTTGTTCATACAGACGGACGGACGGACGGACATGGCTATATCGACTCGCCTTTCGATGCTGATCTATAATATATATGCTTTGTGGGGTCTGCCCGTTACATACATTTGCACAACTTTAATATACCCTGTCGCATTTTTTGGTACAGGGTATAAAAGTAATAAAACGTTGGTTTGCTGATTTCACACGTGGTCCTAGAGACACCGATGATGCAGAACGCAGTGGACGTCAAAATGAGGCGGTAACACCAGAAACGGTTAAGAAAATCCATGAACTGGTATTCGATGATCGGTGACTGTAGGTGCATAAGCTAGGTGAAATTATAGGCATTTCAAAAAGTGCTATACATTGTATATTGACCGAAAATTTGGAGATGAAAAAGCTGTGTGCAAAAATGCTCACCGGTAAGAAATTTCGCTAGAATGAAGAGGTTATCGCTGAAACTGAGGCCTATTTTGAGGCAAAAGTTAAATTGTTTTACAAAAGTGGTATCGAAAAGTTGGAAAATCGCTATACTCGTTGAATAATAAAATCGAGTTTTGTCAAAATTTTGTTTCTTTCTTACTTATCCTACGGACTTATTAAATGATCTGTTAGCTGCTGCAAGCTTTAAAAAATAAAAAAGTAATGTGTCTCACCCATATAAGCACGCTATTGAAATAAAACTGTTACACAAAATGTTTGCTGTTCATTTCGAAGATTCATATCACCCAACATGTTTAATATGTATAATGCATATTAGTAGGAAAAAAACAAAACAACTTACTATTGCACTCTATTGTCACCCTTGCACAGTAATGCAGCATCGGCAATAAAAATTATAGAAATCATTACTAGTATACATATTAGTGGTCACTCATATTACTGGCGTACTGCCACAATGTGCACAACAACAACATCATTCATATAACATCTGTCTCGGAATATTTTAATGTTTCCACCCCTATTAGCAGCAGTTAACCAAGGCAACGATCTATGAGTATTACACAGCAACATGTGGGTATAGGTGTGCCGTATGAAATGTTGTCTGAGCGAAATCTACTCTCTCGTTTGTTTGCTTCTTATTTCATAGATGAGTAAATTTTATATCCGCTCACGAATCAGCACAATCAGTCAAGCATTTTTTATCTCTCTTTTACTCATGCATAAGCAATCATTCTCTACGCTGCAGACGACCACGCACAAGACAATGCGCATTGTTTTGTGCATCTCCCCATTTCGTCTCTGAAGCATCTAGCCTTTGAATTCTGTTATCTTTTTTTGGACTTACACCTCGCTAAAAAAGTTTCACTTCAAAAATTTGGAAAATACACAATATGATCTCAAAAAGTAACATGCTTTCCAAAATACTATTTTAAAATTTTTAATCACCAATAAATTTCGAGCATTTGAAGAATTTTAAAGGATCGATTAACTTGACATCGTAATAGTGAAATGCACTGATGTGCTCAACAAATGTACCTCAACTTTAATAAAGAATGAGCTTCCGAAGTCATTTACATAAATAACTAAAAGGGAATATGAATTTTCGCCTGAATAGAACATTTATAGCATTCAAAACTAAAAATAATTATTTGAATATAAAAATATTCATTAAAACTCTATTCTGTCTCTCTGTTCATTTTCTATTAAAAAGAAAAAAACTACTTACATTACTATTTTTTTTGAAAGGCTATTAAAAATCCTGGTCAACAATTTTGCTTGGAATAATTGAAAACTATTGTTAAGAGCTTGCCAAATCGTTTGTATGAAGTTATATTGACCATAGGATGGAGTACTAATTACTAATAGTATTATTTTTTTTTATTTGAATGTTTTTGAGTTTATTGAGCCAAATGAAATGGCTTTTTTTGTTATGTTTCTGGAAAAATAATAGTTATATATATACAAGTATGTATTAGATACCGCAAACTTTTGTGTTTCATTACCATTTACTTTTTAGAAGTGTTTAACCCATTCAATTGGGCGGCAGTATACATATCATTCTCTATAATGTTAAAACTTATTTTAGATTGATAATTAGATGTTAATTGACGTCATCATCCGTTATCTATGTGACAAAGAACTGCATCGTGCAGTAATAAATTAATAAAATGGCAACAAACAACATTGTCGAGGATAAAGAATATCGTAAATTCGTAATACAGTTGAGAAAGGTGTTTGAAAATCATCCCATTTTATGGGATACGATACACCCAGAATATAAGATGAAGACAACGACGGCCATGGAGCTTCTTAACTGAAACATACCGAACAAAACACCCAGAAGGCAAAATTGAATTTTTTATATTATACTAGCAATCCCGGCGCGCTTCGCTATGAGTTTTTTTTCTGTCCAGCTTGTGTAACCATCTTCGTCTGTCAAACCCGTTAAAAGCATGAGAAAAAAAGAGAGCATATGCTTTTTTGTCCAATTATTAATGTTTTTAAATATCCTAATTAGAATCTGATTAAATAATTTATATTATATTACAAAAAAAATTAGTAAGGCAGGCCAGTAGTCCAAAACTAAATATATTTTTTTGTTGCTTTAATATTTTGTATTCATTATGTAAGGATATGTGATGAAAAAAAATTTTTTTTTAGTAAGTAACTTATCTGCCGATTGTTCCTATGGTAGCTATAGGTTATAGTAGACCGAAATTTATGATTTTCGGAAATATGATTGGATATTTATCTATATATATTATATATCTTTATATAAAAAAAGTTTTTTTCAGTAAATGTTGTTTTTCTGCCGATCGTTCCTATGGTAGCTATATGATATAGTAAACCGATATAGATAATATTTAGATATGTGATTGGACATTAGCTAAAACTATTAAATCCACAATTTGGTAAAGATATCTTGAAAAACGAAAGGGTTTTTGTTACTAAATGTGAGTTTTCGGCCGATCGTTCCTATGGCAGCTTTATGTTATAGGTCGAATATCGAAAAAAAAAACTCGTTATGCCTATGGATTGGGAGAGTCTTCGTGCCAAATTTGGGGGTTGTAGGTCTTACCGTTTCCGAGATCCGTGCGTTCATATGGACAGACAGATAGACATGACTAGATCGACTCGCCTTTCGATGCTGATCAAGAATATATATGCTTTGTGGGGTCTGCCACACCTCCTTCCACCCGTTACACACATTTGCACAACTTTGATATACCCTTTAGTATTTTTTGGTACAGGGTATAAAAATACTCTGATTATCCAAAAATCCTATTTAATACATAAAAAATTATATTTTATATGTACAAACATATGTATGTATGTTGCTTTAAGGTTTGTAAGAAAAATGTATGTTATATTGCCTTTAAAAAACGATTTCCGCCTTTCAGACTTTTAACAATTGACACAAAACATGAAAACAAAATTTGTTAACGTCTTAGAAGAGCATAACAGTTCGTTGCAATCATTATTAATTTTTTACTTTAGTTTTTGTACGCTTTGTTTTATAGTTATCACAGTGGCGGAGTTTCTTCTAGGGCATTAAATATACAATAAATCATTATAAAGTTCAATTAACTTCACAAATAATTTTTTTTTTATTATTTTAGTTTTAAAGGGTACTTTTGGCAATACTTATAAGTTTTTGTAATGCATTATGTATATATACATATGTATATATGTCTGTGCATGCGTACATAAGTAAATACAAACTTGGGCTATTAATTCGGACGGGTTTTAATATACTTATATCCTATACAAAAATTGTTAAAAAAAAACCTTCATCTAAACAAGTCTGTTTTAGCGCCCCTCTTTGAATGCTCTACTGGTGTTGAGACTTCACTATTCAGAGTGAATTGGCTAAAAGCGTACTCTTAAGCGTAAGCGCTAACATACCATTATATTAACATACATAGAAACAAGTTAACGAAATTCGTTTGTCCAAAGTGTGTGATAGACAATGGCAGGTAACTCTGCTCTTGGTCGTAGTGTATGGTTGCCCACATTTACCTGCAAACCGAAACAAACTCGCGCAGTTACCAACGATGTTGCCATTTTGCTGCTCATACCTGCACACTGAATGAAAGCGTGAGTATTGATATACATTCATTTAGTTGTAAAACAGTTTCCATCTGTTACTTCATTCAATACTATTACAGTGGATATACGGCCGTCGTTGTTTTAGGCGACCTATATTGCAGTTATTTCGGGTTGATTGTTTTTTACTTTTAAAAACAAATTCTTTTTTCTGGGATCATTAAATTAGCAAATATTACTAACATGTAACAAAACCGTCAACCATGGTTCTGAATTTACAACAATTATTGAAACGAGAAGTTGCTTAACGTGTTAGTTACATTAATCTTTTGTGCGAAAAAAACAAGCCTATGTACGTGGTTATATGTGCATAATTGTGAATCAACCATGCATTAAGCCAGTATTTGAAATATTGAAAGTAGTTTAACTTATAAACCTGAAGCAAAATGTAATTGTTTTTGCCCAATAAATCATTTTAATAATTGGTTTCATACACAAATTCACTAATTCGTAATACATATACATACAGACACCTTATTTTTCACTTCTCTTAAATCCAAACTATAAATCAAAAACCATTTTTTTAAGTTAAATTTAATTTTACTTGCCATTTACTCTCATTGTCATTGCCATTTATGCCAAACATGAAATGCACTCTTTTTATATTACAATTACATACTTATAAAGAATATGACAAACAAAATCAGTGCAACTTTTTAACTATAGAGCTTATTTGCGAAAAAATTATGATTTGTCTCTATCTAAAAATGTTCATTATGAAAGGTCGCCTAACACTGAAATGTTATAATAAATGGTTTTTTTTCAAGTTTCATATAAGACAGTATTTTTTTTGGTTTTTTTTTTTTGTATGGTAAATCACAGTTTACCTTGAACATATAATTTTACATATTTAATTTCCATTGAGATTTATTGTAAACTGCATAAAAAGCACTATTCATTTAACATAAAAATTAAATAACCAAATTTTGTTATGTTTTTTTCAGACAAATACAGATTTCTATAGTACCTTCTTTATGTTTTGAAATTTTATCAAAGATGTTTATACCAGTTTTCATTGTTACCATCATTTTTAATTGTAAGTACTATTTTTCAATTATTGCTTGTACTTATATAGTAACTGCTTAAGTTAAATTAGAGCTGCAGCTACATTTTATAATAAAATATTAATAAATACATATGTATGTATGAACATATCAGGAGTTTAAGCTCGATAAAACTTAGTTAATGAGTTTTATAAAAGTAATTATCCATTTATATTTAATATAAAATTTGATTGTAGTCCTAATAAGACTGATGGCAAATAAAGGGAAGAAAAAAATGTATATTTAATATTATGCTTACATCTCAAGGAATAACAGAACTTTTGAAGAAAATAAATATTTCAACAAAATTATACTTATGTATCAAGAAGAAGAAACCTTGACCTGGATTATATTTTACTAATTATAAAAAAAAAAATAAAAAAATAACTCCATATTATGATTCTTTGATATTTTTTGTACATTTTAGCTCAACTCGTTGCAACTAGCAATGAAGATTTACTACTAACGCAAACTGTTTATGGATTTTTGGATTTTACAACAACAATCGGAAACACCGTAATGGTGTTTTCACCACAAAGCTCGCCCAAATTAGGTACGTAAGTACATACATACATATATTTTACATATTTTAAACATTTTCCAAAAATTGTTTGTACGTTTATTCATGTTCATTTTTAAATTTCTCGCAGAATTGAAAGTAAACAATACTCAAATAAACATAATTGATTCAAAACCACAATCGAACATTATAAAAGACTTCAAAGATGGCATTAAGCCAACGAAATCGGCGGTATCATTATCATTAAAAAGTGCCAAATCGGAAACAAATGAAAGCAAAAATCTGGAGAAGCAAAAGCCATTGAATAAAGTCCATAGTGCAAGCGAGTTTGTTACTCTTGTAAAGACAAGTGAAAATTTCCCAGAATATGATTTATTATCACGTCAGCCAGAAGAGTTTGCAGAAGAAACCTATCATTTGCACAACATTCGTTCGAATTTTAATGATGAAAAGAGAAAAAGTATCCATGCCAAAAAAAATGAACACGCAAGCCATCCAGTAGGATTGGTGACAAAAATAAGTGGTACTCATTTACAAAATGGTTCACCAACCATTCATGAGACAAGCGTTTTGGGCACTTATATTTCCGGTAAATATGCACAAATACTTCAAAGCTCTTCTGTACATAATGTTGAAAAGAGGATAAAACCTCGCCCATCATCATCAATTCGCGTTTTAAAGACAGCAGCACCTTCGCATCATGTTGCTAAAAATTCCAAGGAACAACCACAACGTAGACCAAGTAATTCAAAACCCCATCGAAAGGGTTCAAATGAACCTTTACATTCCGTTAGTGTATCTCAACCGAATGTGACTTCTGTTAGCTCCAGAAAATCCTCTCGGCAGAAAGGAAAGAGGTAAGAAAATTTAAATACTCTCTTAATGTATTTTAATTTATTTTTTTCCAATTATTACCATTATCTACTTGGAATTTTTCAGACGTCATAAAACTTCGAAATCAACAACGATTGTTTCTGCAACAGCAATAGACCCCACACCCCGCCGGCCTTATCGAACAAAAACACCAAGCTCTACGGTGGAATTTGACACTTCACAGAGCCAATATGCTTTCAAACTAAACCGAAGACCGGGAAGGTGGCAGTATAAATCTTCGCCAAAGCCAAAAGTTAATATAAGAAAACACACTAGTAATGTAACTATGAGTGCCCAACAAAATGAGTTGTCTAAACAGACAATCATTCTGCCAAAGGACAATGAAGAAAATCTTCCGCAAGACTTCATGAATGTTGATAGAGATTTAGATGCTTCCGGGTCACAAAACGGTGGCATTACAAACAACGATGACAGTCCACTGATAAACAATTATGTTCAAACCTTAAATGTTGAAATTTCAACTCCAGATAACTTTTTGGACACATACTTCGAGATAGCTACAATCAAAAGTCCATTCATATTTCAGGTATTTAATTCAATTTTTTTTTAGTTTCGCACAAAAAAAAAATAATAATTTCAATAACATAAAAAAATATGCAATAGCCAAGTAGATAAATATATACTTATATATATTTTGATTTAAAAAGTAGCCGCGGTTTTTGATGGTGTTGATAACGTGTTTGAAAGGTGATATTACAAGCTACAATTTTTCGAAGACATTTCTGTAATTCGTCGCTTGTGTAAAAAGTTATATTGAGAGCGAGGTGAATCTTTCACATCGAAATTTCCGGAACCGAATCGAGCTTACAACTTCTGTGTCTGACCTTCTAAAATATTTCTCAAAACGTGTATATACAACCCATAATATTGTACTTTATGACAATATAGGGTGGCATTAAAAGAAATTGAAAAACAAAAACGTTTTTTAATTAACATTTATTTATATTACATTTTTACATTTGGATTATATTTCTATTTCAGGCTGGCGTTGTAAAAAAAACTCGATTTATTACGGTGACATCTACATTTGAAAAAGTTTTGAAGGATGAACCAACTGAATCGTATTCAGATATTGATGGGCCTTTAACTGAAAATATTTTGGAAACATCAACGAAAACAAATCAAGTTGTTTTAGATGGAAGCATTTCTACATTAAACGCAATTCACGCTATCGACGGTTCTGAAACACCAAGTCTTAAAACTACAACAGAATCGTTTACTTTAAGCCAAAGTAAAGTGAAGACCCAAATTTTACCGGTTATTTACGATAAATTAAATGAAACAAAGTTAGTAACACTGCTTCAAACCTATGATTACACCAGCTTAATTACTATTACTCGCACTGTTTCGCCATTAAGCGAAAACAACTTCAATCCTTCTAAGGGATTTAAAGATTTTGAAGGAAACTTAGATGAGGCTGGCTCTGAAATAAATTTAGAACTTGAATTTGGCGACCAAGACAATGTAGAAAAACTAGACGAGAGAATAAATTCAAAAGCCAAAGTCAATGTGATTACAAATAAAAATGATCCTTTGCAACCACTACTCAATATTCGCAGTCAGGACGCAGTATTACCTTCGGTGATAACAACAACATATCCAACCATAAAATTAGAAACAGTTTGGGAGTCTCATGTGGTACCTCTTGTGAAAGGGTCTGTAACACTCTTGCGAACGTTATCCAAATCAATCGGAGTAGTAGAAAGAACAGAGTACATAACTGATACTTCCACTTTAGCTCTGCCACCTGCTCAAACACCATTTTCAATAAATCCGTATTTTAACCCACTTTTGCAAATACCACAGCAACAAATAATCACTTCGTCTGAAGTCCAACATACATCGGTAACTCAAACGAACAGCAAAGTACTTAAATTGACTTTTGGAGCTAGAACCGCATACACAACTATTTTTTCTACGGAAGTGCTTCCTACCTTAATAACTAAGCTTGTTACAGCCGCATTACCAATCCAACCATCCGCGGCCTTTCCAAATTATTTCCCACCTCCATATCCACCATTCGCTTATGTTGGTTGAAATGAACAATTTTTGTAAATATGTATTATGTAGAATTAAATTTAAGAAATTCATGTGTTTTTCGTCTTATGTTGTGTTCTATTTGTTAATAATTTAAATATATTTTTGTTTACTACTTTGGAGAAAATCATTGCGTTAAAAAATTTTTTTCTATTTTTTAACATATCAATTCGTTTAAACAACATTATATATTTTAAGGATTATATAAATACGCTCATCAACAACTAAAACCGACATGTTTAGCCAACTTATGTGAAGTTTTTTTTGCAGTAATAGAAAAATATTATAACTACCAAAAATCGATTTAATGGTATAAAAAAGATTCCGTGTACACTTAAGTAATCTCAAGGTCATAAGTAGATATAAATCTTCTTATTACACATTTTAAAACCACTTTATTTGCATTTATGGGCGACAATTGATTTTAGCTAAATATATTAAAAATAAGTGTGCAATAAAACAGGTATTTGAGGTAGCTTCTTACATATTCTTCAAAGTTGATTCAATTTAAATTAGTTCAGAGCAATACATGCACAAAAACGTGAAACTAGCTAAAAAAGCCTATAAAATTAAAGTCAAGATCTTGAACTACGGCGTAAGAGTTTAATAGCCCATACGACGGATTATTGTAAGGAATTCAAGCTTGATATCAAACTAATGACGTTTAACGAAAAAAATCCTGGACTGCGTAGCCGTCTTTTTATCAAAGGCACTTGTGCAAAATTCAATGTGTGTCTGAACTTCACAAATAGACTTGTTAGAAAATAAATATCAAATCAGCTTTACAACCTCAACTGCAAATATAAAAGGCTATGTTATAAACATATGAACATCGATTACCAATTTATGAGAACGAGTATAATACATGAACCATTCTTCCAACGCCTTTAATCAAGGATAACTAGGATGACAGAGTTTATAATCCCTGAATTAATATGAGACATATGGAATTAATCGGAAATTTTTTTAATAATTCTTGCTAAATAATGATTAATTGTATATTTTATTTGATCAAATAATGATTAAATAATTTTTGTCAAATTTATATTCATGTTATTATGGAATAGAAATTAAAGATATTTTTAATTAAAATAAAAATGTATTTTAATGTCTTATGTTTAGGTATATGTACATTTAGAAATTATTTAGGATAAGTTCAATAAATTTATTTAATGTACTTTTTACTGTAAACAAATTAAAATACTACTTAAATCTAATCTAATCATTCAGGAGACCATTGTCTTGGATGACCACCATTTAGTTCTGATGATTGGGCTCGATCATTTGTTGTTGTTGGATTAATTGATGGATTCCAGTGTCTTGGGAATGCGTTTGGATTGATATATGCAGAGGAGGATCCTCCATATGGATTTGATGGATACAAATGCGAATGATAAGGGGGATAGTTAAAGTGAGTGTAAGGCGAATATTCGTTCATGGGATAGGGAATCGTTTTATTATCAAAATAATCATAGTATTGAGGCGCATAAGAGTGGCCGTCTCTATTTGGAAAATAGGAATTTTCATTTAAATGGTTGTCCAAAGTAGTGGATTGTAGTACGTTGGGCTGCATATTTAATGGATTATTGGCAATTCTTTGTTGAGGATTGAATTGAGACATAAATGGTTGTTGTTTTATTACTGGTAATTGATGAGATGGTTGCGCCAAATGATAAGGAAAGTGTTTTGTGTGTTCTCTTTGGTTTTCATGAACTTGATATTTTTGTGGTTCGTGTCGCTGATGTTGTTGTTGCGGGTGTTGTGGTTGTTGTTGCGGTTGTTGTTGTGGTTGTTGTTGTGGTTGTGGTAGTTGTTGTGGTGGTGGTGGTGGTTGTAGTTGTTGTTGTTGATGTTGTTGGCAGCGATCAACTGTTGGGTTGTCTCTTAAAGTCGTATAGCCGTTATTTGATTCCGAAAGTTTTTTACTTGTATCTTCTTGAACAATTTCAATTTTGGTTGATGCAGGTGCATTTTTTTGTTCGTTTACATCAAAAGTACTTGTTGTTAATTTATCTATAAATACATTTTGATTTTTTTAATTAAAATAAAAAAATGTATGTTACAAAAACAAATAATGATAATAAATATATGTTGGGTTGACGAAGCTGACAAACTAGAAAATCAAAATAAAACGAACCTGTTTTAGTCGTAGTCCTTTCAACAACATCTGCAATGTCTTTTTTTTTCGGTGCGTCGCTGTCGCAATCTGAGGTTATATCGATTACATCCGTCTTTGAATCCTTTTCCCGCTCTAGAACTTTTGATGTTGTGCGAATAGCAATTATCTTCCCACTGTCCAACTGCATATAAATTCCTTTTGCTGATTTTAATACCATTACTCTTTGCCCAGCCTTTAAAATTATGTTTGATTTCTCTGAAGAGTTTGTCGGAATAACCACATCTGAAATATCCAGGATCGCGAATATAAGACGTAAAAATATTTGTAGAAAGCATTTTAGTAAGTTTTCTTTTATTTTTTGTGATGATTTTTTTATTTACCTAAAGGTAACGTCATTTCCTGAGCGGTCATTCCCTGTCTTTGCCAAACTTCAGCTGGTATCCAGCGTGTTGCTCGATTGCCACTCGAAATGCTTTGTGATTTCTTCGCTTGCATTGGTCTGATCTGATATTGTAAATAATAAATAACCATCAAAATAAGCTACACTAAACATTAATTATTATGTTTAAAAATATATCAACATCAACCGAAGAGTTCACATCACCGGACAAAACTATCGCGGCCATAGGTGTCTGGTTATGAGAACTCTGTTTCCTAAAAAAATCAAATGAAATAATAAAAAGAGCAACATCAACAGAGCGAGCAGCGCCGATCAAGCTCAAGCATTCGATAGAAAAAGCAGCAATAACAACGCATATACCAAAATACACTGTTACATATGCTTGCTTATATCAGAACGCTTGAAATTCATTGCTCCCTTTAAGAGATTGTAGTTATTAAATTCAAACATATTTACCGAAGCAACCGGTCGCGTTACCACAGTTCCATCGTTGCGTACAATTTTGTACTGTATTTTACTAGTTGAATAATTAAGTTTTTGATTTACTGAAGCTTTTTTCTCCATTTCATAACTCCGATGTGCTTGACGTTTTTCGGCTTGAGACAATTTTCTGTCTTTCCGATCGATTAACAAACTCTCATGAAGGAAAGGATCTTTTGTTATGTCGTTTTTATGGTATTCTATTATCTTATTTAGAGCTGAATCGGTATAAACTTTTCGAGACGATTCGATCTCAGTTCCTATTAAAACATTATCAACTGTTTTTTCATTCGAATGTGCTAAATTATTGTCGACAGGCTTTGAGATGCTAGTTTCTTCAATTTTTGTTAAAACTGTCGTTTCTATTGACTTCTCTTCTAAATTTTGTTTTGATTGTGAGATTTCAGTAACATCATCATCACCAGAATCATAATCGTGACATAAGTTAGTAACATCTTTTAGTGATAAATGGGCCTCTGGATTGCACTCATCAACGACTCGATCTGACATACCTTGTTTTTTTATTTGCCTATCGTAAATTTTTTTTTCCAAGCACTTATCCATCACAATTCGATATACATAACACGGTTTTTTCTGCCCATATCTGAAATTAATAATTAAGGAGAAGTCGTAAGTAAAATTTAAAACAGCATCATCATAAAGAATGCCGCTTAATGGAAGATTCAATTTTTATATACGACGCAACTTCCTAATAGTTTACTTACCTATATATTCTATACACGGCTTGGGTATCATGGCAAGGATTCCAACTTGCATCAAAAATAATTACTCGATTTGCACCAGTTAAGTTGATCCCAAGCGAACCCGCTCTCGTGGAAATTAAAAAGAGTTTAATAGAAGTATTAGCATTAAATTCATTGACAAGTTTTTCCCTCTCTTGAGAAGACGTTGAGCCATCCAAGCCTGCAAAAAAAAAAAAAATACCAAAAAATATAATACTACTACTAATAATCTGAACATTCTCACATCGCGAACGTTTAACTAAAGTGACACAACTCAAAATTTGGCATTTTTGATTTTGCGTGTTAAACTGTATGTCTCTGAGATATTTGGAGTAATTTGCTTCAAAAACACAATTATGCCGCTCTTCATGATTGCATTCCAACTAGGTCGTAATAGAGAAAAGTAATTTATTTTTAGTGTTTAAAGTGTATTTTTACGTTTGTATTGAAACTGTATTCGGTCCTTCCTGCTTCAAAATATTCCACATTTTATTTAAGAAAAAAATTCATCGGTCCCAAAACAGTTTTTTGCGTTTCCTGAACATTTACATTTTTTCGAGTTGTGACACTTTAACTAAACGTGGTCAATATGTATATATGGAATATTCTTCGTTCGATAGCGACATAAATTTATATTTTTTTTAATAAGGTCTTAACAAATCTAAATGACAATTATTTCTAAAATTACTTACGAAAATAAGAAACGTTGCGTGTCCAATATGAGCATTCACCGGGAACAAGTGTTGATTTCAGAAATCCTTCAATGAGATTCAACGTAAGGAGACTCTGGCTAAAAAGCAAAATGCGATCGCCTAAGCAAATACTTTCTCTTAATATACAAAAGAATATTTCCATTTTTGGGGAATTTGCAATTTTGCCAGGCTCGTAATTTTTCATCAGATCGATAGCCCATGTGCATGAGAACTCGTCGCATCTTTTGTTTTTTGGAAGTTTTTTATTTATATCACAGTTAGTTACGGGTTCTTTTGGATTTGATACCGCTGAACAGTTGTTTTTAGTAATTGAGTCATTACAAGATTCTTGGATTTCGTGCTTCGCATTATGTTGAAATGCATTAGCTCGAATATCAGATTCAATAGTCTTGATTTCGTTAGTATCCAGGTCAACTATTTCGGAGGACTCCGACGCACTTTCTAGCCCATTTGCTGCGTTAGGTTGTTGGACCATGGTAGCAACGTAATTTGGTTTACTTGGTATCGTAGTATCAAGCCAAAAACTATTGGGTCTGTTATCTGACATGTAGGATCCATAATTGTCTTCGCTCTCTAAAAAAAAGTTCATACCGCACCTGCAATTTATGCGTAATATAAGATTTGAAAAAAAAAAATTATATGGAATCAAAAAAAGAAAATAAAAATAAAAGATTAAAATCTACATACACAAATTAAGAGATTCAGTTTGTTTTTCTAAAAAAGCATGTCTACACAAAATCTGATTCAAGGAATTTTTGCAGATGAGTCGAAGATGAACTTATTTGTCACTAATTACGTTAACAAATCTTTAATCCGGATTGCATGTATTCCTTTTGTCTTTGACTGTGAAAATATACATTAGCATGTTGCTAAAGCAACAACAAAAAAATATTATGTTGGATTGTTGCTTTCTTGGGACAACATACTTTTTTGTCGAACATTGAGTGTATAAATTTTGTCACTTTTTATGATTAATTGCCAGTTAGAGTAAAAAGTTTTTATATTTTCATAAAACTTAAAAATGAAATGTACGTTTTTCATTGAAACTTGGGTATTTCTTTAATAAAATTACATATATTGAAAATTCCAGTAATCCGAAAAATTCGATAATTTGGGCCTGCAGGCAGTTATTACTTCCAATTAGCGAGTTTTGACTGTATGTAATAGTGTTGATTCGTTTTCACATTTAAACATAAGCAGTAAAGTTAAGTGAATATGAAAGAAAGAAAGAATTGAATATTTTAGTTATGAATCGATTTATCAATTAATCTCTATCAATCATCACTTCGTTAAAGACGAGTTGCATTAAAGTTAGTTAGTTTAAAGGAAACTAAGTATTTTAGAACTTTATTTAATTCAAATATTTATTTTTTATTTGAAATTTTGGAAAAAATTATTAATTTTTGTTTGGTTGGAGGCTTTAACTTTTTCCATGTGAAAGAAATTTGCGTAATTAAAAAAATTTTTTAGAGAGGGTAATAAGTGGGCGGGTCCCCATCTAACTCCCAGTTTACACATATCTGAAACTATTTTAACCTATCATCAGAAAAACCAAATATTTCTGATAGTATTGTCACGAACGGATAACATTTAATATATATGTAAAGAAAACCGGGAAAAATCAAAAGATAGGTAGTTATACAAATCAAACTACGACAATTGCAAAAAGCAACTCTATTAAAGATCAGAATATTACCTTTTATTAGAGTCGGGGGCATCCTTAACATCCACAGTAGATTGCACTTTAAATGATGACGACTCATGAATCATCTTTGTTGAGTCTTCAAAGATTGTAGTTTGCGCTGTGCTCTGAATCATTTCATTATTACTTTTCTCTCCGTTACTCTGAGATACGATGGGGTTTGATATTGCATTCGAGTCGCCTTGTGCATTTGAAATAGGTTGATCAATCGTTGTTACTGTAGAGCTTAATTTTTTCGATATGTTTGAAGGATCTACGCCAGTTGAGTTTAAATTATTCGCAGTATTTTTTGTAAGTTCCTCATCGATTTCTAAATCTAAGTCAGTCTCACATTTTTTCAGAAAGTTGTATAATACATCAGGATGATTCCAAATTTTACAGCAAACTGCAAATGCTTTCAGAGGATTTGGAAAGGCCTTTTTTCTTACTACGTCAGTCATAAAGGTGTCATATAATTTTCGTTGAAAGGGCGTCATTTTCACCAAGACTACATATTCCAATTTCTCAGGCAGCGTTAAATGCAAAACTTCATGTGATCGACGCTGAACAAAGCCAACGAGCAGTGAGTGCAGAACATGTGCTCTATATCGCATTAACCTAATATCATCCGGAGTAGAGTCAACACACTGACCATTTTGAATAGGTCGCTCGAACATATTACAAAATTCGGTTTTTGTACCTAAATAATTAGGTCGTACGAAATCTACCATACACCAATACTCTAGCAAATTATTTTGCAATGGATAACCGGTTAACACAATGCGTCGCCTTGTTCGGATTTGTTTAAGGGCCTGCGAAATACCGGCATGAGAATTTTTTATGCGGTGACCTTCATCACAAATAATCAAATCTGGTCCTGGTTTTACTAGCGCCTTATGAATAGTGTCAATAAGATCATTACTTGAATCATTTACTTCATAGCCGCTAACACTAACTTTACTTCGTTTCTTGCGTGTAGGAATTAATTTAAGTGCCAACAAACGAAACAGTTCATACCCAATCAAAAGGACTCCACCTTCTTGGGCCCAACTCAAAATTACTTTTGCTCGCGCGCTTAGTGTCTTTTGCTGGTCATTTAACAGGAATATTTCAAAGTTTCTTGGTTGAATTGTATTTTCATTTGGAGATACTCGTGGAAGCCACATGTTGAATTCAGAAAGCCAATTCTGAAGGGTGTTTATTGGCATAACGCAAAGAATATTTCTAGCTGGCGTGTGACGTAAAAATATATCACAGAATGAAATCACCTGAAGCGTTTTTCCGAGCCCCATTGAATGAGCTAAAATGCAACCAAATCCACTTGATTTCCTAAAACGTTTTGTTGATTCAACTATGTTGTCATATAAAAATCTTACGCCTCCAATCTGATGAGGTTTTATTACTTTAGCTATTTGAGGTGCTAAATAAATGGCTTCTTCGCCTTCTGGATGACCAACATTCACAACCACGCGACCCAGTTCATCCGGTATGTTGTAATTGTCATTGACATGCATTCCGCTGTTGTTAACGTCCTCTGCTTCATTAAACTCTTCATCCTCCGAAAGTAAAATGCAATCATCGTCAGATGAACTATCTTCTATTGTGACTATATCAGCAGAAATCGACTGACATTCTTCATTGTCTTCCTCGTCCAATATAGATTCAGTCTTGACAACTGATTCAAAGTCGGCTTCAACTTTCTCGTCTGAGATTAGAGAAACTTCATTTGGAATGTCTTTAACACTACTTTGTTGT
This sequence comes from Stegana nigrithorax, assembly GCA_037044495.1. Lineage (NCBI taxonomy): Eukaryota > Metazoa > Arthropoda > Insecta > Diptera > Drosophilidae > Stegana > Stegana nigrithorax. The sequence goes on along the minus strand of JBAMBQ010000127.1, from coordinate 117,699 downwards.
TCTTCCAGAAGATTCGCTTTTGTTTTGTCAGTCAAAAAAGAATCTTCTAAACTATGCCCATCAGATTCACGTTCTTGAAGCAGGGGCATAATTCGTTTGCACACCGCAATTTGTTTCTGTATTTCTCGTATCGATTTCTGTTGTCCAACAACTCGTGCCAAACGTTCTGCTTCTTCTTTTTGGGCTTCTAATGTATTAGTATCCAACTGGGTTTCATTCATCACATCGCGGATGTTTTTTCTAAGATTAATGTTCTTTTTATCCTCGATTGCTGTGCTTAATGACTTTTTTGCTTTCATATTGTCGTCAATAACGTTTAAATTTTTACGTTTGTGGCCGGCGTAATCAGTTGGATTTTGCTCAAAAATACTAGGAGGTTCGTTGATTAATGTTTGAGTACCGTTTATTATTGGCGTATCTGAATAATGCCCTATGCTCGATAAATCCTGGGCAAACTTTAAATCCGATGTCATTTGATCAAATATTTCAGGTTTCGTACCTGGATTATTAGCAATGATTGTACTACCATTGGCGTTTCGATAGCCAGGATATTCGGGTAACATTTTAACATTTTCGCTGTAATTACATTGATTCCCCATAAATGCGTTCTCACTATAAATTTTCGGAACATCATATATTGTTGGGACTGATTCTTGATTTTGTTCCATTTTATTAAACTGAAAAGAAGTGAAACATTATAGTAATATCCGAAGTTGTTATCGACTTTTAAAATTGAATATTCATGTACTGTGTAATTGTTCTATTTTACAAACAAGTTATACTTGTAATTATATTAATACTACTTTTTGAAATGCAAGTAAATAGTTTTAATAATATGAAGTCACAAAAAAAAAACAAAATATAATATTAATTGATTTACATTATTTTTATAAAAATTCATATTTAAAGTAAAAGAAAACTTGGTAAACTCGGCACTCGGACATAATATGTATATACATACACACAAGAAAAATTGTTTGATTTCAGAAAACAGGTAGAAAAGTATGTATTCATAAAGCAATGTTATTTGAATCAATGAATGCATAAATCACCATTGAAAGTATAATTACACAAACATTTAATGTGTTTTTTAAAAAAAAAAAACTTACAATTATTGGAGTCGTTGACATTTCGCACTATTAAGAGTACATTGTAATGTATAATGCACCACCGAATTTGGTATACACAACTGGAGGGCGTTGCAGAATTTATTCTGCTTATATTTAAACGCCAATTTTAAACGTACTTTTAAATACAAATTTATAATTATATATTTCTGCAGTCTGAAACATACAATTGAGGTGTATTTATTCTAAAGAAGCCAAGTGAGTAATGACAATTTCTCTTAGAAAGTTTTTGATAAAGAAACTAATGATTGAGTAAATCCAACTTTCTTTGATATTACTTTTAAGTAATATTTTATCACTTCCATCATTGTTGTTTTCATTTTTATTGATCGGCACTTTAATAAACAATTACAACGATTCTTGCGCGAATTTAACTGCGATGTTTCAATGGATTAATGTTTTTAAAAAAGGAAGGTGATAAATTTATGTATTTGATGATTGACTTTGGGTAATTTAAATCGAAGATCTTTATTTTTTATTTGATAATTTATTGAATATTATTTCTTAATACCATCTCTTTTCCACTCATTTTATGGTAAACCAACTAATTGAGAGCTCGAACTGTCATCGACAGTTGGTAAAACCAACTTATGAACCGAATGAAAATGGAACAACAACAAGTCTATGAAAACGGCATGTCTGATACAATGTATTTTTCATTAACAAACTTCTGATTGATGTAACACAGGAAATTTTGGGAATGCTCTACTTTGGAGATTATTAGATTTGTCAAATTCTTTGGCTTTGCACAACTGAATCTTAATATTTTCTAAATTATTTCCTATAGGATTGAGGTCCGCCGATTAATAATTTCATTGCATTAAGTAGTGCTATCTGAGAAAGACGGCAATGAATTTGCCTTTTTTAGTGACATGAAATTCCAGCACTCTCGCACCTGCACTGTCCATACCAAAATATATGAAAATTTGCACGAACCGGCTGTGGCTAAATAGACTGTATGATCAGAGTTGCTTTATATACAAATTGGTGTTCGGTAGCAGCAAGCGACAAAGTCATTGTTGTCACGTCGTAAAATTGCACTTTCTGCCTGAGCAGCGAGTTTTAGCACCTAGGTAAAATGTACTCAGGCAGCAGCCTAAGAAATTTTCAAGCAACACTGAGGGCTGTTTGTCTTTCTGCTTTATGACTCGAAGAACAGCAATTCGGTTGTTCACAGAGGAAGGAAGTAGTGTTTAACCTGTTAGTCTCTAGTTTCATTTCAGTTTACATTCATATAAAACAATAACTTGTTATTTTTTTTTGATTTGGCGTTAATCAGCACTCCATTTGTGCTATGAGAATCCTGGTGTATTTGTAAATCGCCAGTTTTTGTTTTTCAAAAAGGGTTTCTAAGTTTAAACATAATTAACGTTAAATAACAAATGAACATTAAATAACATAGAGGGCCGAAGCTATACCAGACTCTAGAATAGATGTCCAAAGTGACGTCGTTTGAGTCTCTTTACAGGGACTGAGGTGGCCAGGGGTCTGGCCAGCCGGTTCTTGTGGTTTAACAAACGGTCATTGTATCGCTGGAGAAAAAGCAGACTTGTAGCTAACAGTAGCTAGATTAAGGTCTCGATGCAGGGAAGAGCTGCGGACATATCAGTCGCAGGCAGTGGTTAGGCGCATGGCTTTATTCTGCATGGTCTGGAGACGTTTGCGGTTCGTGGCTGCTACGATACCCCAGATTTGGAAACCGTACCGCCAAGTAAGCGCGACCACCTGTTGGTAGATTGTTCGCTTGTTGCGAAGTAGGACTTTGCTTCTGCTGTTGAGGAGCCAATGTAGCTTCTAAGTTTGGAACGGCAGGTACCAACAGTCGCAGCCCATCCCTTCGGCGTCAGGTGTTGGGAGGTCCAGTGTGAACAAATTATATGGAATGGGTGCCAGTACACTGCCTTGAGGCACTCCGGCTTGAACTGGTTGTGTAGCGGATAAGCAGTCGCGCACTTTGACATAAAATTTACGCCCATCTAAGTAGGAACGCAGCAGCATTAAGTATGCAGCCGGGAGAGCTTCTTTGATCTTAGCCAAAAGACCCGTATGTCAAACTCAGTCAAAGGCTTGCTGGACATCGATGAATATCGCATTACAGTATTCTTTGGAGTCGAAAGAGCCTAGGATGTGATTTACCACTTGGTGGAGCTGCTCTATAGTGCCATGACCAGATCTGAACCCAAATTAGTGATCCGGGAGAGTGTTCCGCGTGTCAGCGATACCACAAATCCGGGCGGCGATCAGTCTTTCCCATACTTTCGAGATCGAAGGCAGGAGACTTATCGGCCGGTACGATGTTGGGTCGTAGTCCGGCTTACCAGGTTTGTGGATCATGATCGTAATAGCCAACTTCCATTGAGACGGATGTGGCGTTGAATATCATCACCAGAAAATCTCATTGGCAGTGCCTTGATTGTATTGTTGCAAATCACCTCTTCCAGGGTGATAGGTGCGATAAGGAGGTCCATTTGTAGCGGTGTAGTCAAGCGGTCCTCTGTTTCAGTAAGCTCGTCTGTGGTCTCAGTAATGGTGGGCCTGAATCGTTCGGCTACGTACATGGCAAAGGTATTGGCCGGTTCGTCGTCTGAGCGACACCAACTATCGTTTGCGGACAGGATGGAGGCGTGCCGAACAGCCATGCAAGTAATTCTTCTGGTAGCTTTCCATAGGCAGAAAGGGGCTTCTTTTTTGGTATCCCTGTTTTCTAATGGTCAAAGAAGTTGGCGCGTTGTACCTGGACCGCTTCGTTGAGCTGTTCAGCGGCCCTGCGCCATTCCAGCTTGTCCTGTGGATGTTGGGTGCTCATAGAGTGGAAACTTTCGGCTGTACGCGAAGAACTCCGACTCGTACAGGGCCACCACGTTTTTCATAAACCTGAAGCCGGAAAAAACAACAAAGAAGTACACGCCATTAAGTTGTTACGTAGACAACGCGTCGGAGTTGAGCCCACAAGGAAGGCATCGGTCATCACCCAATGCCATCGTTGTCAACTACACGGCCATACAGCACGATATTGCCGCAAAGAGTTCACATGCGCCAAATGCGGTATGAACCATGCAACTACAGACTTTGACAGGCCTAGGGTGGTTACCGCCACCTGCGCCAACTGCGAGGGCAATCACCCTGCTAACTACAAGGGATGCAAATACTATCAAGAAAACGTGCTACGCAACCAGCATATAATAGGTAAACCCAAGGCAGCCCGGGTAGAACCTAAAGCACAGCGGGGTCCCAAAGGACAGCCACTCTTCACCACCCATAACGCCCCAACACCTGCCGGGGTGTCTCTACAGTTATCTTACGTAGAAGCATTTCGAGGGCAAGCAAAACACATAACACACAGCGTCAACCTACTATGAGCAGGCATACCAACATCAACATGATAACACCCAATTTGCTCATTGGCAATCAAACGAAACTGGTACTAAGGCGAAACTTGACGGCCTTATACTCTCCATTACTTCACTAAACAAGACATTCGAGAAATTCGCAGAAATGCAGTCACAAATGCAGAGTTAAATGCTGGCCATGCTCATCGCGCAATCCTCCTCGATATGACTCCCCTACGCAGCCTCATTTGGAAAGTGGAAAAAGTGACAGGACGCCAAAACTCCATGGGTTCTCCTCTTACTCCGCTAACCACCCAGTCGGGAGATTCGCTAAATGTGGGTCAGCCAACATCATCAGAAATTGCCTCAGACATTTCACAACTACGCCTGTATACACCGAAAAAGTCCAGCTCGCCCGTGCAATTGTCTACACTTATCTAGGGGAAATTGAACTTGGCGCAATCTACTGCCCCTCAGCGTTCAACTGGTCCGAGAACGACTTCACCACGTTAATGGGTAACTTCAGCCGTAAATTCCTGGTTGGCGGTAACTGGAACGCCAGACATGGACTGTGGGGCGCTAGAAGATGCAACACAAGAGGATTGCATCTGGTCGGCCACATTCTCTCCTCCAACATCAACGTACTAGCCACCGGCGCCCCCACTAGGTACCCATTTTGCACCAACAACTTGCCCAGCTGCATCGATTTTGCTTTATATAAGGGCATCCCCCACATAAAAATCAACATCCGTGAATGTGCGGACCTAAGCTCGGACCACCTGCCCCTAATCGTGGAGCTTGACACGACCGCCGTGACTTTTCCAACAGTCGAGGGGTTAATCAGCCGTGATACTCATATCACAATCTTCCATCCGAACATGGAAATCACCTCAGGCCAGGATATCGATTTCGCCCTGGAACTATTTACTCGTGAAATCCATAGCGCAGCCGTGAAGGCCTGCTCAACCCATTCCAGACCCTCACGTCCGACTGGCGGCTCAAGAGGACTAATAAACAAACTACGTATGCTCCTCTCAAGGAAGCGTAACCTCCGAAAAAGTAACAAAAATTAAATTAAAAAATGTTATACATTATATAAATTTTTAACAGAAATTCGGTTTCACAAAAATAGAAGTAGAGATATAAATAAAATTAAATAAAATTATGCGAAATCAATTTATCACCCATTTATTCTGTTTTATCTACAGTTGCTGCTTTTAATGTAGATCTTTTTTCTGAAATGGCAAGCCACGCTTTGCTGAACATTCTCTTCACGAAACGGAAACGGTTACACATACAATCACCAAATTTGGCGCGAAGACTCTTCTAATCCATAGGCATAACGAGTTTATTTTTTTTTTCGATATTCAACCTATACATATAGCTGCCATAGGAGCGATCGGCCGAAAAACAACATTTCCTAAGAAAAACTTTTTTGTTTATATAGATATCGTTAACAAATTTTTAATCTGACAATCTTAAGTAATATCCAATTATATTCCTGAACATGATAAATATCGGGATACTATAACATATAGCTGCCATAGGAACGATCAGCCGAATAATGGCTTTTATTAAAAAAAAATTTTTTTTTGTATTACGTGCCACAGCCCAAAAATACAAACAGATTGATCGTATCATTTATCCGAGCCCAGAACGGAGGATTTTAATTCAAGTCTTTGAGAGTGCTTCGAATGATTAAAAACCGTAATTGTAAAACTGCAATACTTGTGATTACAATCGACCATCACCCAGAAATGGGAAGCAGAATTTTTCTGTCATCTTCAGATTTAGTACAGTAAATCTGAGGTTCAAAGAAGCAAGCCAAGACATGATCACAATACGTATTAGCAGAAGATCAATTGGTTGCAGAGGAGATCTTGGTCACCTTTCTTATTGATGTAACGATAATTTTCTTTACCTAAATTGTAAAAATGTGAAGTAATGTTTTTGTTAGTAAATGTGGTTTTTTGGCCGATCATTCATCTGTTTACTTTATGTTATAGGAAACAAATATATATCATATTTATGATCTAAAATTATTAAATCCAAAATTTAGTAATGATATCTTAATAAACACAAGATAGAAACTCAGTATATGTACATAATATTGAGATATATGATTAATCATAGACATATAAAATTTGAATTTTGGTAACGATATCTTTAAAAAAAAAAACGGGATTTTGTTAATAAACGTGGTATTTCGGCCGATCGTGTCTATGATATGTATGTTATAAATTTTTTTTTATATAATCCGAGTATATTTACAATCTATCCATAAATATTATCGTTCTTGTAGATTCACTTAATGCTAATGCAATTTACAGATTATTTTCAAAATAACTTGATAGTGACTAGCTTACATTTAAATTGTGCTTGCATTTGGTTCTTACAAGTTAAATTACTAACATTTTATAAATATCATGAATAATGACTCCACTTTTGTCCAGCAGTGGTAATATTCTGCGGAGAAATATTCTTTCGAATATTTTCGAGAAGATTACCAAGAGGCTGATGGGTCGATATGAGGCTATAAAGTTTTCGGGTTTACCGAGCTTGAACAGTAGTATGATAACCGCACATTTACATTGTGAGGGGAAGTGTTGGTGTTAAAGCTAATTTGAAAGAATATTGGACACCACAGGGTTCTGTGTCTAGTTGCATAGTTTTTCCAATAGATTACCCATCATCAAGGGCGTATGCAGCTTTCAATGTAGGGGGGAAAGCTTTTTTTTTTCAAAGCACGCTCTTGCCCATCATTGTGATGATTGTTTGAATAAGCGTTTCGAGACGCTATATGGTAATTTTATTGTTTGTGGCACTGTTTACGTTTGAATTTGGATTTGCGTTATTTCTGGCCATGTCCGCGTAGGAGGCACTATGACTGGCGTCACTATAAGGATGAGTGTTGGCGTGATTGAAGAAGTTGTTAGTTGTTGTAGGTGTAGGCCTGGAGGCGTTGTTTGAAGCTTGCGGAGGGGTTGTGGGCTTCCTAACGGTTTTCTTTTGAGCTAGCTCCTGGTATATACGACACCCTTTGTAACTGGCTGTGTGATTTTGTAAACAGTGTACGCACTTGGCAGGCGTCGGATGAGGATGGTTCATGACTCACTTGACGCATCTGTAGGGATTCCTGCAGTAGCGCTTAGTGTGGCCGAAGTTCTGGTAACAATGGCATTGGACGATATCGCCAAACCTTCTTTGTTGTTCGCCTTAGGCTAAAGGTCCGAAAATACTCATTAGCAGCCTGTCTCCTTGTTTGTTGCGTGCGGTTGTGATATTTCTAGCAGTATTTTCATTAGTTAGCCATTCGCTGATTATAATGGCTGGTTTTGTTGAGGAATGTATTCCTTTGATGACGATATTATATGGCTTGTCTTCCTTCAACTGATAGGTGTGGTATCTGTGGCCTTTAGAATCCAGATAAGCTACAACCTTGCGATAAGACTCGACTTCTTGGCAGATTAAGCGAATTAGGTCATCATTGCCCGCCTTATACCTGAATTTGTCTTTGTTGATGATATTGGAAAAGCAATTTGATATTTTCGTTATATTCCCTACAGCTGGGATAAAGATCGGTGGCGGCTTCGAAGGCGTTTTTGTTGCCGGTATGGGAGACGGATCAGTTAAGGAGTTCAGGTCATCTTTCGAGGTATCTGGGTCATCATCGCTTAGTAAAGAACAATAGTTTTCCATTGCAATGTGTATAATGTTTGAGGTGAAGGGGGTCTCGCTTTCGGTATGGCCGCGTAATATTTTTTTTTTAATGTTTTCGGTAAATCTGCTTTATGTTTGCGTGGTTTAAGCAACTACCAGTTATCATCGCCTGCGCCCGCGGCTCACCCCTCGTCCATTGGTGTATTGTTGTAATTGTTGTTATAACTGTTTAATCATGCGATTTTGAAGTTTGAATAATTGAATAACGGCACATTGCGTGTCGTTGTTTTCGTTGTCATAAAAGGCGTAACATTTTTTATGTCATAAAAGGTGAATTGCAAAATAAGAAAATATTATTTCACAGCAGGATTTACACTTGTGTCCGTATCGAGAGATAAATAAAGACTGATGTTATAGATTGTAAATATTTTAACTGAAGTGCACATAAATAATTTTCAAAATCTAACTTATAAATTAACACTAAGTCAATGACTCTTTAATTGCCCTTACAAAGTGATTTGATTCAACACGAAACCTCCAACACTGCCAACCCTAAACATTTTGCTGACTATCATTTTGGTCGCACGCCAGAGTTTTGCAAAAATTTAAAAAAAAAATGCGAAATATAATGGAGGGGGAATTAAAAAAATAACACAAAAAAAATATTGAATATTGAAAAAGTAAAATAATCTTGTCATGCCTATGTAACTATTAGGAAAGTTTTCGAACGAAATTTGGTGGTTTTAGTTGTAACCACTCCAAGATTATTTTGTTCATACTCACAGACGGACATGGCTAGATAGACCAGCTTTTCGATGCTGATCAAGAATATATATACTTACGGGGTCTGCCACGCCTCTTTCTGCCTGTTACATATGTAAATTTGCATAACTTTAATATAACCTTTACTCTTTTTTGTTAAAAATAAAAAAAATAAATCAAAAATAAAAAAGTAAATTATTAACTATTTAAAAATAATAATTTCATTATGTTTCACTTTATATGCAATAAATAAACCAAAAGCACCGAATTAGCCATTAGTTGGGGCGGTCGAGATTTCTTTTGCTGCTGATGGAAGATTTTTATAAATTTATATTGCTTTTCATTGAATATAGAATTGAATGTGAGAGCGATTTTGTCAGTACAGCATGCAACATTTTTAACTCACTAATATATGGAAAAGTTATCATTTCATGGTATTCTGCTGTCGAGCCAATCCTGTACACCATATTTCTTTGTGTATAGGAGACCCTTTTGATTGCTATACAACAGATCTTTGCTTTGCTTTGCTGCTTCTAATAGAGGTGGATACATTAAAAATTTTGAGATCATCCATTATAAGAATGTTGTAGTTAAATTAGTCAAGTGCGCATACTTCTTGTTGCGCTAAAGAAAATATGAAAGTTTGTCTTTTGTAAGTATACTTCGTGTGAGACGTCATCGACCTGTTATATATATATATGTATAATATGTACATTAATATGTAAAAAACAACTTGCAACTTTAACTTTACTAAAGAAAACTTTTTTGTTTCTTGAGATATCCTTACATAATGAATACAAAATATTAAAACAAAAAAAAATTTACTGGATTATGAATTGGCTACAGAGTATTCAAGAAGATTCAATAAGATTTGAATAGAATATAAAAATTTAAAGACATTAAATTTAAAAAATGTCTGCCATACACCGTTGCTGTCCGTCGTTACATAAAATTTTACACATAACTATGTTCCGATGTAACTGCGTGCAGCGCAGGTACTTTTAGCCACCCATTTACTGGTGCTTCTTTTTTTTCGTATTTTGCTTTAACGTAGAAAAAATTATTACACTTAAATTTATTAAAACATATCCAACCCTACTTAAATGATCTAATACAATGTCCAACACCACATGCAGTATGTGGTGTATATGTGCCAAAGGGGAATTACCACAATGTGTATCCATTTAATTTTGTAAGTAATCCGATATTTATTATATTCCGGAACATAATTGGATATTAACTTTAATTTAACTTTAAAATCAAAAATTTGGTAACGATATCTTAAAAAACAAAACGATTCTTGTTAGTAAATATGGTTTTTTTGCCGATCGTTCCTATGGCAGCTATATGATAAACCGATAGACATAATATTGAGATAAGTGGTTGGACATTACTTAAACTTATAAATCCGAAATTTGGTAACGATATCTTGAAAAACAAAAGGGTTTTTGTTAGTAAATGTGGTTTTTCGGCCGATCTTCCTATGGCAACTATATGTTATACTTAGGTTGAATATCGAAAAAGCAAAATAAACTTGTTATTCCTATGGATTAGTAGAGTCTTCGTGCCAAATTTGGTGGTTGTAGGTTTAACCGGTTCCGAGATCCGGACAGACCGACAGACATAGCTAGATTGATTCATCTTTCGATGCTTATCAAGTATATTTACACTTTGTGGAATCTGGCACGCCTCAAGAGGCCTGTTACAAAGATTTGCACAACTTTGATATACCCTTTACCATTTTTTGGTACATGGTATAAAAAGTTGCTTATAAGGACCATTAAATTCTTTAGACCATCGCTTAATAAGAAGAAAACCTCTTGCTTTATAAGTGGTATATATGAATGTGTTAACTAAAGTTAAGTTTAAGGCTCATCAAAATTCGAAAGTCGTTAAATTCAAAAACATCTGCTACAGTACAACTATTTAAGGAGGATGAATATAACGTGAATTTACTACGATTAAAAGACATTACTTGAAGACGATTCCGAAGTTGAAAATTTTAGGTAGTAGACTAATTGTATTCTACAACTACTACTAAAACGTATTCTACAATTAGATTGTCTGAAAGATTATTGATAACAACGTTAGGAATCTGGTCTATATAGTCCGAAAAATATTTTGTTTCTAAAACTCGAAAAAATATATTTTAGTTATTCTTGTCAAAAAAATCTACTGAAACATTCGTCGGCTCGTTTATGTGTGTTGTTATCAGGGATAATCTCTTTGGGAGAATAAACTGATATTAGGTAAGTATTAATAGGATGTCATATAGATGGCGTTACTAGAATTTTTTCCATATGATTTTTATTTAGTACTAACCTTTAAAAGAAAGCTGTTAAAATTTCGTGATATTCTACTCATAAGTTTGTTCGTTATTGTGCTAAGAGTGACACTACTTTTGTAATTGTGAAAACAATAGATCAAAAATAATTTCGAGTTTTAATTTTACACTGCTTCTTGATGGGAAAAAGTACCGTTCAAGCGAAGAAAGAAAAAGTGTTATAAGGACTCCGTTCCATCAGAAAAAACAATAAAACTTTGGTTTGCTGACTTCAAACGTGGTCGTAGAGACACCGATAATGCAGAACGCAGTGGACGTCAAAATGAGGCGGTAACACCAGAAACGGTAAAGAAAATCTATAAAATGGTATTCGATGATCGCCGGTTGAAGGTGCGTGAGCTAAGTGAAATTATAGGCATTTCAAAAAGTGCTATACATCGTATATTGACCGAAAAATTGGAGATGAAAAAGCTGTGTGCAAGATGGGTGCCGCGTTTACTCACTGTTGATGTGCCACAATTGAACTTCGAAATGCTCCCACATCCACCGTATTGAGATATCCTTACATAATGAATAGAAAATATTAAAGCAACAAAAAAATGTATTCAGTTTTGGATTGGGGGGTACAGGGTTTTTTACAGTCGGTTACGCCCGTCTATAGCCCTGCCTTTCTAGTTTTAATTCAGTTGAGATTTGTTGGTTATATTATCTACAATATTTATATTGGTAGTTTATCCACATTATTTCGGAATTTCTTTTGAAAAATGTAAACAAGTCTTATCACTCATTTATACTTTAAGTTTACTACTAACATATGTAACTATTGTACAGTCCGTTTTCGCTAGCTTTAATTAATTAAAACCAGCTCTATTCAAGTTATCGAATTGTTCATTATAGTGAAAGCTATATATTTAAGGTTAAAAACACACTTTGTGAGATATTGTTTATTAATTTATTGTTTATACTATTTGTCCTTTACATTTAAAATATAGTGAGTCAAATACTGCAAAGTACTGCAAACAACTGCAGAACACCGATTTTTAGGCTCGTTTAATGTTGCCGTTGTTTTTTGATTCTATCTCTGGGCTCTTTTTCTCTCTTTTAGTTTTTTTTAAACAAAACTTTCAAGAAAAAATTAGTTCAAAATAGCGGGTAACTCAAGTTAGAGAGTGGTCAAGTTAGCGGAAGGTTGAGAGTCGTGTTTTTTTTTGTGAAGGCATTAAGCAGGGCGCATTAGGCCCTATGAGACACCTGTTGTCTGGTTTGTAATTCACCGATTTTTCAGTCCCAGACCCGAGTGGCGGGCCGGCACGGTGTCTGTGCTGTTTATGAAATAGTTGTCTTAGGGTTTAGTTGCCTGAAGTGGCGTCGCTTAAGCCTTCTAATAGGGACTGCTGAGGTAAGAGGTCTTGCCAGCCGGTTTTTGTGTGCCAGGAGTTTATCGTTGTACATCCTCGAGAAGAAGTAGATTTGGTCGTCAATGTAGGCCAGGTTAAGGTTGCGGTGCAAGAACGGACACAGGCACACAACTTCTGCATTCAGTCGCTGTTCCCGTTTCGACTGCAAAAACTTCAAACAATATGCCGTCAATGCAATGCCAGATAATATGTATAATAAAAAGACGTGTGACACCGTTGAAAAAATTTGTATGACGTTTCAACACGACCATACCATAAGATGGCGTATATTTTTTGTAAGGAATACTAATTAATGGTTTTATAAGTCATTCAATGTGTCATCAAGAGAAAAGAGCACGTAGTGTCGCTCTTGTTAACATTTTGAGTTTTGTTTTTATTGTAGTTGTTGGGCTAGCCGAATGCTAACATTTGTTGTTGCGCTTTTTTCTTTTTTTTTTTGGTAGTTGTTTTATATTAAAGAAAAACACAACGTTTAATGAAACAATAATTAATTTATAAGTTGTAAATAAACATGTAAATATTTCTGTTAAAGCGATATCTGCTGAAGACATACGGAAAGCATGTAATTCGGATTAAGGAATTGCAATTAATTCGGATTACAGAGTAACCGTTGCATGAAAATAACCCTTCGGATTACCGTATTTTCGGATCAGCGAGTAGACGGATTATCGAGTTTCAAATGTAGTTCATTTTTCTTGCTTTTTATAAAATATTGGCTCTTCTTCATTGTTACAGGAATTTAAATTCTCAAAGCTGCTTCTTAGCACTTTGACTGTGTAAATGAAAAATGTCAAAGCCAATTAGAATATTTTGCGCTAATCATGCATTATTTGTGAAAATAACTGTGTGCAAAATATATTTATTAAAATATGGTGGAATTATTTATTTCATACGGAATTTAAATTTACAATGCATTCAATTGAACTTGCAATCAATCGAAACACCAGTTCGTTCAGATTGTAGTGGAGTGCGCAAAATATTAGTAGCCGGCTACGCTAAATATGAATATTTGGTGGACCATTTATTTCGATCATTGACAGGTGTCTGCATTTAATAAATTGAGCAATATGAATGGATAAATGCGGAAATTGAAGTGTTTTAACACAATGTGTATTGATTTATAATTGAATAATAATTATTGATGTATAATTAAAAAATGTTGTGCAATAATGGAAACATCTGCAATTATTAGAAATTAATTACGTATTAAATAATGCAAACATACGTATACAAAATGTCCTTGGTATTTAACCATTAATTCATTACTTCCTAAATATCATAAATTAACCCTAAATTAGACAAACTTCACACTAGGCATAAGTACGAGCCGCATATGAATAGGCAGAAAGGGAAACAATATCATTTGAAATCTCATCAAAAGCGCATAGACAAAAAAAAATAAAAACCGAAATCAAAATAAAGCCAAGCAATTGTCATCAAAAATATGAGTGCGAGTAGTACATGCGTAGGAAAGAGAAACATAAACATAAAGAGCAAAAACTATTTTTCGAAAGAGAGCATTATAGCAGTTGGCCTTTCAACTCACGCTGCCTGCCTGATTCTGTTATTTGAACTTTGCACGCGGTTTGTATGACATGCACCTTCTTGGTATACATTCTCTGGCAATGCAGAAGTATTTGTATTTAGTACGGAAAAAGTATACTAGTAGTATACTTGAAGTAGACTCGAAGTATAAATGAGGGATAAGGCATAATTACATTCTTCAAAAAAAATACTGCGGATAAAGTCTAAATGTGAGCACTCGGTTAGTCATATTAGCTTAGCTAAAATCTTTACTTAAAAAATTTGCTTTAATACAAGATTTATTGAAATTCATAACTTTTCGCTTATATCGAATCCGGTTATATCGAACTTTCGGTTATAAAGATCCATTTTCAAAAGTACGAGCTTTTTACTAATAAACCATGCAAATTTTTCCGCTTATAACGAACTTTCGGTTATAACGAACCATTCTGCATGAAAAACTTGTTTATTTTTCGGTTATAATGAACGAAAAAGTGGCGCAAAGAAAAAAATTATAGTTTTGCGATGGCACCACTGTGTTTTATTTCTCGATTCCGGGAATTTCTCTAAGTTTAACGTTTGTGTGAAGACTCAATTGGAATGTATATAAATTAAGCCAATATTGGTACTATGCAATCGAAAATAACTGATTTTTTTAAAAACTATTTTTTGTTTTTTGAAGTGAAACTTCTTTAGCGAGGTGTAAGTCCAAAAAAAACGTGACAGAAATCAAAGGTTAGATGCTGTAGAGGCGAAGTGGGGAGACGCACAAAACAATGCGCATTGTCTTGTGCGTGGTCGTCTGCAGCATAGAGAATGATTGGTTACGTATGAGTAAGAAAGACATAAAAAACGCTTTACTGATTATATTGATTCGTGAGCGGATATAAAATTTACTCATCTATGAAATAAGAAGCATACAAACGAGAGAGTGGATTGCGCGCAGACAACATTTCATACGGCACACGTATACACACATATTGCTGTGTAATACTTATAGATCGTTGCCTTGCTTAGCTGCTGCTAATAAGGGTGGAGGACATTAAAATATTCCGAGACACATATTTAATATGAATGTTGTTGAAACTTATTGTGGCAGTACGCCAGTAATATGAGTGACCACTTACACTCCACATTCGCTAACTTGAACTAATTAAAACCAGCCCCATTCAAGTTAACGAATTGTTAACTGTAGCGAAAGTTATATATTTAAGGTTTAAAACCTTTATATTCAAAATGGAATCAGTCAATTATTTAAAAGAGGAGGTAATTTCTGTTTGCCGTTTCTTGCCTGAATCTACATTTAGTACTGCCTATTCGCGCAGCAACTTCAGAACACCGATTTTTAGGTTCGTTTAATGTTGCCGTTGTTTATACCCTGTACCAAAAAATAGTAAAGGGTATATTAAAGTTGTGCAAATGTATGTAACAGGCAGAAGGAGGCGTGGCAGACCCCACAAAGTATATATATTCTTGATCAGCATCGAAAGGCGAGTCGATATAGCCATGTCCGTCTGTCCGTCTGACCGTCTGTCCGTATGAACGCACGGATCTCGGAAACGGTAAGACCTACAACCCCCAAATTTGGCACGAAGACTCTGCCAGTCCATAGGCATAACGAGTTTATTTTTTTTTTTCGATATTCGATCTATAACATATAGCTGCCATAGGAATGATCGGCCGAAAAGCCATATTTAGTAATAAAACCGCTTTATTTTTTAAGATATGTCTACAAAATTTGGGATTTAATTGTTTTAGCCCAATGCCCAATCACATATCTAAAAACTATGTATATCGGTTCACTATATCATATAGCTGCCATAGGAACGATCGGCCAAAAAACAACATTTACTGGGAAAAACTTTTTTGTATATTAAGCAATCGTTATGAAATTTTGGATTTACCAATTCTAAGTAATATCCAATAATATTCCCGAATATTATAAATATCCGTTGACTATAACATATAGCTGCCATAGGAAGGATCGGCCGAAAAACAACATTTACTGAGAAAAACTTTTTTGGTTATTAAGATATCGTTACCAAATTTTGGATTTATTGATTCTAAGTAAATTCAAATCATATATCTAAATATGATAAATATCGGTGCACTATAACATATATATGCCATAGGAACGATCGGCCGAAAAATGGCTTTTACAAAAAAAAAAATTTTTTTTCTTGAAATATCCTTACATGAATGAATTAAAGCAACAAAAAAATATATTAAGATTTGGCTTCGGTACAGGGTTTTCTATAGTCGGTTACGCCCGACTATAGCCCTGCCTTTCTAGTTTTTGATTCTCTTTTTGGGCTCCTTTTTCCTTTATTTGTTTTTTCTCGAAAATTTCAAAAAAAAATTTGTTCGAGTTAGAGGGTAGTCAATTTAGCGAAGATGCAATCGCAATGTGCAAAAGTCATGAAAATCATAGAAAAACAAAAATTATATGTAAGCTTAATAAAGTTGGTTATTTCAATTCGTTTTTAGCAAAGATTACTTTTTAATGGGTTTTTAAACAATTCCAATAATTTCGATATTATGTATGTATATCAAGAGGACATCTGATAAATTGAACATTTCGGTCACTGTGCGTTTGCATTATTTCTGGCAAAGCAATGCCTAGCTGCGACACCAAGAGGAACGTGGTCTTTTACATAACTTTCTAACTACTCTGTTTATATTGAAAAAAAAGACATAAAATAAGAAATAAAAATAACACAATAATGCCAATAAAAAAAATGTATGTTTGGCTAAGCTCATGATGCATGGGTTAATGTGAAACATGCTTAGTGACTCTTCGACAACTACAACCGAATTTTTCAATAGCTGATTTATCTAAATAAGATTCATAGTAAGCGAGACAAAAACAAACAAAAAACTAAAATGAGTTTTATTCATCTGTATTTCTTTTATGTATGCTACGATTGGTTTATGATAACTAAAATAAGATACGAACACTGTCAATTGCAGTGTATCTAAATAAAACGAGAAAACGGCAACGATTGATCTTTTAAAATAAGTAATTTAAATTACCTTCATTTCAGTTAGATTTATACTTTTGTTAAAGTAGTTTTTTTTTTTTCCTTTTTGTAAGAAATATTCAATTTAATTTAAATGTAAGACATGCATTTTCATAAGTCCCCAGTAAGATTTGAACTCATGCCACAAATTGATTAAAAACTAGAAAGGCAGGGCTAACCGACTATAGAAAACCCTGTACCGAAGCAAAAACTTAATATATTTTTTTGTTGCTTTAATATTTTGTATTCTTTATGTAAGGATCTCATGAAAAAAAAATTTTTTTTTTGTAAAAGCCATTTTTCGGCCGATCGTTCCTATGGCAGCTATATGTTATAGTGCACCGATATTTATCATTTTTAGGAATATGATTTGAGTTTACTTAAAATCAATAAATCCAAAATTTGGTAACGATATCTTAATAAACAAAAAAGTTTTTCTCAGTAAATGTTGTTTTTCGGCCGATCCTTCCTATGGCAGCTATATGTTATAGCAAACCGATATTTATAATATTCGGGAATATTATTGGATATTACTTAGAATTGTTAAATCCAAAATTTAATAACGATTGCTTAATATACAAAAAAATTTTTCTCAGTAAATGTTGTTTTTTGGGCGATCGTTCCTATGGCAGCTATATGATATAGTGAACCGATATACATAGTTTTTAGATATGTGATTGGGCATTAGGTAAAACAATTAATTCCCAAATTTGGTAAACATATCTTAAAAAATAAAGCGGTTTTTGTTACTAAATATGGCTTTTCGGCCGATCGTTCCTATGGCATCTATATGTTATAGGTTGAATATCGAAAAACCAAAATAAACTCGTTATGCCTATGGGTTAAGAGAGTCTTCGTGCAAAATTTGGTGGTTGTAGGTCTTACCGTTTCCGAGATCCGTGCGTTCATACAGACAGACAGACGGACATGGCTAGATCGACTCGTCTTTCGATACTGATCAAGAATATATATACTTTGTAGGGTCTGCGACGTCTCCTTCTGCCTGTTACATACATTTGTACAACTTTAATATACCCTTTACCATTTTTTGGTACAGGGTATAAAAAAAAAAAAAGAAAAAACTAAAAAATTTTCGTCACATGATTTGAAATCAAACTCTCACGTATGGTGGTTAATGGACTTACCACTGAGCTACCGACCCTTGAATCTTGAATTTGCTTAATGATGTATTTAAGCTGTTAGATTTAGATCTAAACTCTAGCGAGCTCCAAGATATTTTACATCAACAAAAAAAAATATTAACAAACAAAAATTAAATAAAAAAAGAACTATAAATTAATTAAAGAAATAAAAAGAATTATTCCAGAAATATATGGATTTGGTTTTTTAAGACACATATATTCTTACAGCCTTATATAACATATAATCTAAAAATGATTTCCCCTGCAATGATGCTAACTTACTTACACTTTTTCTGAACTTTAAAAAATTTAACTTACCAAGAAAATTTAAAAAAAAAAAATACATGTTCTCAATTTTACAGTGGTTACATTTTATTTGACAAATATTTTCTAAATAATATAAGAAACAATTTCCATCCACTAAACTTTTTTACAAAAAAAAAAAAATTGTTTTCGATTTTCTAACTGTAAAATCATTTGTTAGATTTTTTTTTCTTTTTCATTGATTTAATTTTTTTCTTGCTTTTCATCTGCTTACCATTATCACTATTCAATGACTCCATGGAGGAAAATTTTGATCTTTTTTTAATTTTTTTGTCTTTTCTTCTCTTTTTTTGTTTATCGTCAATGTTTAATTGAGAATCTAAAGAAGAAGAGCTCAAATATTTCGTAGAGCTTTTTATTTTTGAAGAAAGATGAGTAGATCCATTTTTTTCAAATTTTCTGAACGGGTTATCAATCCGGCTAGGTTTTGATGCAACGGATACAACGGTACGACATTCCTTGGGCTTCAAATCAACATTTTTGATCTTTAGCAAGTCCTTATGTTTATCATTCCTATCTCGTGAAGAATTTCGTCTATCCCTCGCATTCCGATTTCTAGAACGGCTTTCGCTATAATTGAAATTGTTTTTTTCTTTTTTGGAATTGTGATCCAAATCACTTTCAACTAAACCTGTCTTACGACTGTTGCGATCTTTACCATCATATTTAAAATTATTTTGCTTAAAATGATTTCGCACATTTTGAGAAGATTCAGAGTGACCATATTTTTCCCTGTCTCGTCGAGAATTTCTTCTTTCATTCAAATTTTTACTATCGATGCTTGAACGCTGTCGGTCTCTTGATTCTCTAGCTGGTTGTTGTGAACGTTCTTTCTGTTGAACAATTTTACTTCCTAATCTATCTTTTACCGATTTTGTTGTTTTAGGAGACAAGGACGTCTTTTCAACATCACTTTTAATTAAAACAGCTCGTTCCTGACTTAAACTGGTTGTCGGAATTGTGATTTTAAACTCAACCGGTCGAATAGCGTTAATAGCTCTAGCAAAAATAGCATTTTCTGCTTTACGAATAACATCTGTTGTTATTAAATTTTGCTTTCCTTGTAGACAATCATCATTGTAGAATGACTCCTTTTCTAACGGATTCACATTTTGATCCTCGCGTTCCCATTTTGAAACTTGCAAATCAGAAGTTTTCAACTTTTTAGCATGATTGCCTAAATCATCAAAATCAGTATCATAACCTTCTATATCCAAAACGGAATCTAATCGTTTAAACTCAGGAGAAGTAGTATTTTTTAAAACTATACTTTGATTTGCATTTCTTAATTGATTAGAATCGCGCGGGGTTCCGTTTCGAACTGTATTTTGTTTCGTATGCAAGCTTGCCTCTAAATTAACAACTTTGGAGTCAGAATAGCTCTGTTTTTCAGAATGAGTATTTAAGTCTAGATATTTCTGCCGGCTAAAGGTGGTATCAGTTTCTTGTGTTGAATGATTTGTAGGTGACGATGATTTTCTACATTTATCCCGTTTATCTTTCTTGTCTTTCTTAGTTTTTTTTCGTTCTGTTCTGCATTTCTTTTTCTTTTTGTGATCTCTTGACTTTCTTGCATCTTTATTTTCACTTTTTCTATTTACACATGGATCTGTGCTAGAACTTTCCGATTTCAATTGAGTACCAACTTTATCAAAGCTTGCATCCTTGAATTCATTTTCGACACCTTCATTTTCCTCGCCTAATAACACTTCCTTCGGAGTAATATCAGGCTTTTTAGGCTCGGATTTGATTGAACTTTTTCCCGCATCAACAACATTTTCACATAATTTCTTTATTTTGGGCTTCGAAGGTGGAGTAAGACTCCTACTCATATCGCTTTTTTCTCTTTTCTCTAATCCTTTATTCTTTTTCTTAGATTCATTATTGCCACTTTGAATTGAAGATTTGCGTGATGTATTTTTTATGTTCAATTTTGGTGACATCGTTTTTCCATATTTCCCATAGTCACGCGCTTCTAAATCCCTTTGATTATTTTGTACAGCTTCAAAACCGGGTGGTGGTGGTTCGATTGATTCCATGTTTGCTTCGTTAGCCTTAATAGATTTATCATTTGAAGAATAAGGGTACCCCACCTTTGGTGATGGAGAGCGGTGATTTAAAGACCTTGCAAAGACAAATATAGAACAATTCAAAATTAGATATCACGAAAATTGTAGGTTAGAAGACACATCAAAAAAAATTTAAAGGAAGCTTTCATATATATTTAATTTTTAAGGAAAATTACAAGCCTTTTTTTATTACTCACTGAAAATATTATGTATATCATTATCATCACATGTAAAATATATAATGTAATATCAACAATAGCTTCGAAAATTTATAGTATTATTTAAAAAGCATGTGGCACAGACTGTAATGCTTATACTTGACAATTTTTTAATAAAGATAGTGAAGTTTCAAGCTCAAAAACTAAAGGCAAAAATGTAAATACCCACGCAATATAGATATTCCTTACGCGGGTTAGCAGCTCGGATAACTGCTACAAAAAATATTTAGTTCTGCTCAGATATTCTTGGTATATGGAAAAATTGGTAGAATCGTATCCGAAACTCTTGAATGACATTTATGTTGTCAGTCGTCATTTTACAAATTGCTAAGATTTTACCAATAATCAGTTTAGCCATCTTAACCAATTACTAATGAGCGGGAATTTCGGTTATTACTCAATAATAGGAAGTTATACTTTTACTTTAAACACATTTTTTACATTACTTTAACAGATTTTAATAACTTCCCGAATGATAAAAAATTATTAATTGAAACATCAACATGGTTAGCATATGATTTTTATGTTATCAAATGCTTGTTAGCGACATTGTGCCAGCTTTGTTGGTAATTTGCTTTATCTTTGTTTACAACACACGGATGTTTTGTAGGCATCGATGATAAGCAACATTAAATGAACGGTATTAAACTTAAATACCTAGAATTTACTAAAACTAGGAAAATCTCAATAACCACATCTTCATACAAGGCAGATAAAAAAAATGATTTTGATATAAAAAAATAAACACTTAATTCGCTAAAATCAAAAATACTTTATACCAAAAATGATTCCCATTTCCTAAAATCACTTAAAAAGGGTAGAATAGTCGAATGATATAATGACAATCCGTTTTTTCAGAAAGAGACCTCTACAATTATATGTAAAACTTCGTCGTTCAATTTCATGGAATACATTTACGAAGCGAAAGTACTAATTACTGAACGAAACCACCATTACTTATTATTTAGACCAGCTGAGCTGCATATTATGACTTTAAAATTAATCATAGTTCTCAAACAACTTGGTGCAGATTGATAAAACGCTGAACAATAGGCAAAGGGCACCGGGAGAAAAAAGATGAATGTTAAAAAAAGGTGGAGCCACGCCCGCATATGTTAGAATATGAAATAAATAAATGAATATAAACCAAATCCCTACACGATCATTGAGTTTTTTAAGGAATATAAACTTTGAATTTTCCCTGAACTCAACACTAGGAATTGAGTACATAACATAATACAGTTACATATAACAATGGTGTAAAAAAGAACTCAAAGTGAGTTGAAGCAGCTTTTACTGGCTTACTCTCAGTACTCTTTGAGTAGCCATTTGTTCGCAAGAGCCTTTTTCTATTTATTGACGACTTCAGTACTTTTCGTTTATAACGAACCCGGGTTATAATGAACCATTTTGCATGAAAAACTTGTTTATTTTTCTATTATAACGAACTAAAAAGTGACGCTATGAACTATTATATTTTTGCGATGGCAGCACTGTAACATGCAGTGTTTTATTTTTCTTATTTTCTCGATTCCGGAAATTTCTCTAAGTTTAATGTTTGTATGAAGACTCAAGTGAAAATGTATATAAATTAAGCCAATATTGGTACTATGCAATCGAAAATAACTGATTTTTTTAAAAACTATTTTTTTTTATGTTAAAATATCCAAAATTTCTTTTAATAATTAAACAATGGAGTTAATACATGCATGTGCATATACATAAATTGCTTTGTTCGAGTCTTCGTTTATAACAAACTT
Organism: Stegana nigrithorax; assembly: GCA_037044495.1. Classification (NCBI taxonomy): domain Eukaryota; kingdom Metazoa; phylum Arthropoda; class Insecta; order Diptera; family Drosophilidae; genus Stegana; species Stegana nigrithorax. The sequence continues at coordinate 95,062 of JBAMBQ010000127.1, read as the reverse complement.
CGGTTATAACGAACCATTTTGCCCGGTCCCTTGAAGTTCGTTATAAGCGAAAAGTACTGTATATAGTACATTGATAGTTGGAAAAAATTTTCTTTCGTCTTTAAACTAAATAATTAAAAAAAAAACTATCACCAAATATCCTTTTCAAAACATACGCATACTATATAAATGTAAATTAAGAAAAAACAAAATACAGTTCTGGTTAAATTATATTAAACATTAAAAAGCATTAATTTAACAATGTAGGCCCAGTTAATTGAATGTTTTAGCTTGACTCAAAGACCGCGATGATGTGTGAATAATTTTATCTGTAAAATTTTTCCCCAGAAGATTCACCGATTCAACGCAATCAATAACTGTAATGACCCATATTTGTCAACTTGGCAACATTTGGCAAGAAGACCGTTGCCAAATCGCTAAATAAACAGCATTTCCAAAGCGAAGCAAAGTCGGAATACAGGTCTTCAAATAAATATAGCTATTATTAACTGGCACGGACCAAAATTAGACTTTCCCTCTCTCTGCTTCATTACAAAACAAAATCGTTCAGAAATGCTATTGTAGTAATATAAAATTTAAGCTTGTGTTACAAAACGAATTACGTAGTTGTAATGACTTTTTTCATGTTAGAGTAATGGGAATATATACAATTTTTAAGCTTAATGTATGTTAATATTATTTTAGAAAATTTAATAATAGAAAATTACTTTACGAAAATTTAATACTCGCATTTCTCTTTGGGAAATGTAATTCGAGGTAAAATAGTAGATTATAACACTAATAAGACTAGAAACCTCGATAAGTGATTCTTTTTTAGAAATCCAGACATTTTTAGAATAGAATCTTTTATATACAACACAGTAAATATATAAAGATATATTACCATATGCTTTTGAAAGCATGAGAATTCGCAAATAACTTGCTTTTGAACAATAATCATATATTTGAGGTTTTCAGACATACATACAATTAGTGCAAACGATTTGTTTGTTTTGCATAAGTGATGTAAAAAGCATCTATTTATAATGAGAGAAATAACCATTAGAAAAAATTCTGTTATTATTTTTCAGAGCTAAAAGCCATTCATCGCCTTTAAATGAGATACTTATGCTGAGAATATGAAACAATCGTCTTAAAAATAATAATGTATTATTTAATCTGATGTGTAACCTTATCCTTTTTTCGCTGGGTGAGGCCGATCCTCTACTGTTGTATCTGTTCTTTCTGTCATATAAATGTTCGCGTCTTCTATCGCTCTCACGAGATCGCGGACGTTTATCACGACTTAATATTTCTCTTCCTGAGACACGATCATACGGAGGAGAACGGAATCGACTTTTTAGCAGCCTATCCGGAGTCCTTGATCGTCTGCGCTCAGGACTTCTACGACGCTCGTCTTTCAGTTTTTCTTTTTCTTTCATTATTCTATTGAAAGCTTCAAGCGGATCGTCTATAACTCTGAAAAGAAGCAACATTTGTTAGAAATATTTAACTATTTTTTCTTTCTTAAAAGTATATCTTTACTTACCCAGTTCCTACTTTTGCCGCGACTCCTTGGTATATAGAAGCTAAATTACTATTGGCAAAAATAGGCGTCGAGTTCATTGGGATTGTAGTTTGGGGATAAGCCGATCGAACGTTGTTCATTTGATAATGATGATGAGGATGAGGGGGATGGCCTGGGTACATCCCATAACTGAAACAAATTTTATTTATTTATTTTTTTTGTACTAGTTTACTTAAGCATCTAACTTACTCGATGGGTTGTCGTGGAATTATTTCATTATATCCATTGTTATAGGATGCGGGCATTGCATGCATGTGTTGCATATGCATTTCAGTCATTCGTGGCGGTAGGGGAAGCTGCGAGTAGGCTGGTGGCTTAAAAACATTCATTTTTTGCCCACGTTTAGAAGAATCAATATTCTCCAACGGTTTATTGTTTCGATCAGATCCAGATAAATTTATATGATGGTAATTTGACTGACCACTTTGTAGTGACTGTATACTTTGCTCGTTTTCGACTTGAATTGTTTCCACCGTCTTTTTTTCTTTTGTAGAGCTTTGAATTTCTAGACTTTTACTTGGTTTATATTGTGGGTGATATTCCAATGTCGGCGATTGTGGTCTTTCAGTTTTAGCACAACCAGGTGACACCTAAAAGACATTTTAGAAAAAAAATTTATAAGGTTTGCGCTGTGGGTTTATTATGTGACAACTATGTATATGGTAATCAATTTTATTAAATTGTATTTCTTATAGTGTAACAAAAATTCCAATATTTTTAATTGAAAATTAAAAATAAAGATTTATCGCACGAAACTTACTTGAAGAGAGTTTTCAATTCCAGGAGGATTTGGATGTAAAGAGATATCCCGCCCTTTAGCAAGTTGACTATCATTCACAATTGGTTTGGTTTGGTCTTGTTGCTGTTCCGAAATTTTTTCAACTTTGTTTTCATCGGAATGCAAACTTGTTTTTTCCTTATTTACATGAAGATTTTCCTCTTCCCGCGGTAAAGTTGGATTTGCATTAGAAGATTCTTCAGTACTTGAAGCCGTTGGAGTCTTTTGCTCTGTTATGAAGTTTGCTAATTTGCGCTCTCCGTCTTTAGAGTTTGAATCAAATGTATTGGAACTGTCATTTTGTTGAACACCTAAAATAGTTAATTAAGAAAGATTATTTGATGCTCAAAAGTTGACTACTGAATTATGTTAGTGAATAGTTACAATTTTTAAATGACGTTTTATACCCTGTTTCATTTTTGAACGCATTAACAGAGTTTCTTAGAAATCGATTGGGTATTAAGGAGCCGGGTGAACACCCTTTTTCTTTACAGTCAGGGCATTCATTATCCTCAGATTCAAGCAATGCAGTTCTTACACCTAAAAAGAATAAAATAGTAGATATTTTTATCAAATTATGTCTATACAAAGATAGTTAATTCTGTTAAATACTACATTATTATGATGAGCTTTTATCCTTTAAAAAATGAAATAAACTTACAATCATCACAAAAAGAACTACCACAACAGGGGATCATTACGGCATCCAAAAAAAGATCATGACATATGCTGCATAAAAGGTCATCTGGGACTTTTTGTTGAACTATAATAGGTTCTTTTGATTCCGATTGCTGAGGACTAAAATAAACCAATTATACAATTTTTGTTATGATGTTAATACTGCTGTAAAAAATATAAGAAATAAAAAAAGAGTAAACTTACAATTCAGGCTTATCGCGAAAAGATCTGGGTATACCAGTATTTCTCTTGATATCCTGGTGTTCTTTTCCAATATTGTATGGACAGTTCTTTATCCAATGTCCTCCCTTCTTACATTTATTACAACGGTAAGTTACCGGAACTTCGCCGATTTGAGATTGACCTTTTATCCTATGATAACTGGAATATATTTAAAACAATTTTTTTTACAAAATAACATAGCTATGTTCTTTCAATAAGACTTTAAAATAATATTACATATATTAATAATGCACATTTACGAATTTCAGAATTTAACAAACTTACGTTTTTGGATCGTAGTCAGCAGTACTTTGCAGCATCATTGCTTGTATTTTATCTTCCTCACTGCCCTGCATTTTAAACAGATCAACATTTGAAGTTTCATGTTTAGTTGCTGGAGTAAGTAAAATGCCATCCATTTGTTGTGTATCCCAACCTTTTCTTGAGTGATGAGCAACAGGAATACGTGATATTATTAGAGTTGTGTTTTTTGGTATAAGATATGCATCGTCATTATATTCTAGGATTAAATAATGAAAAGTTACAAGAGCTTTGATTAACGCTTCCAATTCAATCAAAACATACCTTCTTTTGTTTGAGCATTTGTAATTTGTAAGTCAAAATCGCCAATTTTACCCAAGTGCTTTTGATGTACAATTTCTCGTTTTAGATCTCCAACAGAAATGTGGAGACCATCAAATGTAATAGTGTCAAAATTTAGTGTACTTTTAAACTTGTAGTGCACAGACATCATGAACCGAATATCCTTAAATTTAAATTTGCATTTTTAAATTAAAGACTTCACTAAGGCCATTCATGAATCAAAATTAAAGTAAAGTACAGTTAGAAGTCGTACGAAAGCGTTTATTATTACGTTAAAATCTAAGGAAAGAACTTGTATTTATTTAAATATGAAATTGTGAGAAACATAAAGCTGATAAAACCAAAACAATTTCGTTTTCTATTAGTACATTTAAGCTCATCTTAATACAATATATTTAAAACAACTGATATTAAGCTGCACTTGAAATTGGCAATCTAGTTTTACAGGAAAAAAATTTTCCAAAAATACGAAAAACGATGAAATAATGCACGCTCCCACTTAAACACACATGCTTACAGGCACCACCGGTACCTGCACCAGGCAACAATCGCCACCATGGTGGTATAACTGAACTTATTAATGCTAAGAGTATACCAACTGTAGATAACACGATTCGAAGCTGTAGTATTTCGAGAGTTTACTGTACGTAGTGCATAAGTTATTTAAATCATATTCTTCATATCTTTCGGCATATTAAATGAAAATAAATGAAATTAGAAAACTTATTACAACATTGGCAAAGATTTTTAGGCAATTTTATAACGAGTTATGAATAATAAAAACACTTAAAAATATAAAACCCACGAACTGTTTGAGAAAAAAAACAATATGAATACCTTTTCCAAATATTTTGAAAAAAACTTCTACAGTGTTCAAATAAACTCGACTAAACCTTATTTAAAGCACTAAAATCAAGTTGAATTATTTGATATTACAAAATCAGCACTAAGTGTAGTATGTTGTATGTAACTTAATCAACACTCCTACCGGTTTATTGAAACAATTAGTGTAGTGTTTGTTGAAAGTAATCATATATATAGATATTAAAATAAGGAACAAATGGAATGAAACAATCACTATACGTTTCAGTCTTAAGCCAATAAGTGTTTGTAGAACAAAAAGAGTTTATAAGAACTTTCTTGGTATATTCGTACATTAGATTTGTTATATATGACTAAGAAATAAATATAATTCTTTCCTTTAGTACATAATAAATTCATTCGGTATATAAAAAAATTGTCGGGTCAAATTTACTTTAAACTTTGTGTTAAAAGTAATTGTAGTGAAAAAATGTGTTTTTTTCTGATGCAAGTTGACGAATTTAAAAAAAGTCAAGTACTCGTTCATGTGGTATAGTAACGATTTGTATACTAAAATAATATTCTGAAGATGTATTAAAGTTTTTTGCAAATTGCAATAAAACCTGCTAACATTCTAAAAGTTTGTAAGTTAATCAGTGATCTGCTGTTGCAATGTACAAAAAGATTTACTTTAATAAGGTTTTATATGTGTTAAGTTGGTTGTATTGTTAAATCGTTTGTAGATAAACAAAATACGATATTCCTGCAGTGGTTAAAATTTATTGACTTTTTTTTACTTATTAAATACTTTTTAAAGATTTTTTTTCATTTTTACTCATATTTTTTGATTATAGTTATTTGTTTTAAAGTTTATGCTAAGTGGAAAAATAGCTGTACCATTTTAAAAACTCTTAAGAAACAACTTTATAAATTAAAAAAATTTATTTAAAAAAAAAAATGTGGACCAATATAAATATTACGACAACGAATGAAAAGTAATCCAATTGTATTACGTTGTTTATTTCATTTTTTAAAAATAAAACAATCTGGGAAGATAAACCATAGTTAACTTATTTTTTTTAGGCCCGACTTTTTTTCATTACATTGTTTTGAAGTGTTTTGAAAAATAACTTATGATATTTATATGTTCTGATATTTTCTTACTAAGAGCTTGAAAAATCGAAAAGGAAGTTATCATTTTTTTTCATCTAGGGGATTAAAAAATGAAAATATTGGCGATTGGTTTCACATTGTTTTAATAACCATATATAGAACATTTTAATTGAGCCAATTTTGGTTTGCAGCAAATAGTTTGGACGCCTGTAAGATATTTAGATTTTTAGACCACTTTGTTGCGTGTGAAATAGGCGAACTTATTGACTTGTTTGCTTTAAGAGTTCTAATAGAAACAAACATTATTTGCGGGTATTTTTGTTCTGCCAAATAACTAATAACTTTTTGCAAATTGCATATCAACATCAACAAAACATTATTTTTAGCCCACAGCATTCAAAATGCGAGAATCAGCACATGAAATTAGTATTGACGTTTGGAAGCAATGGATACTAGATGCTATTTCGAAGATTCGGTCACAAAAACAAAGACCGAGTGTTCAACGCATTTGTCAAGCCATTGGCACGCATCACAAGTTTCATGAGGACATTGTAGCGGAAAAACTCGAAGAAGCTGTTGAGTCTGGAGCTGTTATAAAAGTTTACAATAAGGGTTTGCACTCTTACAAAGCTCCGATGGCCAAACGACGCATTAAAGTGGAAAAGAATACAAATCTGTGCAAAATGGTTGCTAGAGCTGTTCATGATCTAGGCGAGTGTGAGGGTTCCACTATAAAAAACATAGAAAATTATATTCAAAAATTTAACTGCATCGATCTGGCACCTGATGTGGATTTTAAAACTGTTATAAAGCTATCCATTAAGAAGGCAGTCGATTCTGGCTTTCTTATTCAGGAAGGAAAGTTGTATAAAAAAGGTAAATCGCTAACGACACCACGGAAATTAACACAACAGTTGGAAGTCGTAGTCAAGGGTGAAGAAACTTGCTTACATTGCTCAGGAAACTCGCAAAAAAATCTTAACGGAATTCCCGAGCCTCTTAGTTCTTGCGAAAAATGTGGTGTCTCTTTGCACACAACGTGTGCTAATATAGCTGGAAAATGCAAATCCCAATCTTATGTACTGCTTTACATGCTTGTGACAAAGGGCAGTCTTTGGGATTGTCATAAATGCGCCGAGTGCTTTGTGTGTCGTGGACAAACTCGTGGACCTTGTTTGTTGCAATGCTGTGTATGTAAGCATCATTTTCATTTGACTTGCTTGGACACCATACCAGACAAAAAACCAAAACATCCTTATAGGTTAGTATATAATCGTCATAAATTTTATTTACGCCTATTTAGTTTAAAAATATATTCTTCTTAAATCTGTTTGAAATAACTTTAAAAAAGAAAACTTAAAGGTTTCACCTATTTCTTTCTTTGAACATTAAAAAAGAGTCACAATAATAAAACTTTTACTACGTATACCTTATTGCAGGTGTAAAAATTGTTTAAAACAAAATATAGAAAACGTTAAGTCAGCACTCAAAAGGGAAGCGGCAAAAATTAAACTAGAAAATGACAGGTAAGTTTCTATTAAAAGTGAATAATTTAATAATAATAATAATAAAATAAAAATATTAATTTACACAAATTATGGGAAAATATTTTAAACGAATATATTTCAAATATTGATTTGATATAATTTGGATATTAATATTAAAATACCGGTTTTACTTTTTTTAATATAAACTTTTTTTTTTTAAGAAAATGCCGTTCCGGCTCCGTAAATAATGACTATTTTTCCCGATCGAATCAACCGCTTTCATTGGAAGTACGACAGTCAAATAAAAATCAATCTTATGGAGCAAAGAAATTGTTTAAATGTGAAAAAGGAAATGATACTCCATCCACATCGAAGTTTTCAAAATTTGAAGTCACAACTTTAAAGACCCATTCTGCAAGGTCATCATCAATTGCAAACAAAAAAAATAAAAATTCCATAGAAGAGGCCAAATTGCTCTCTCAGGATGAAAGTAAATTGAAGAAGCAGCCGGTGGTATATTCATTAAATTCTAATTCGATTTTGGGTCAGTTAAGCAGAAAAAGAACTCTTTCTGATCTATCATCATCAAGTTCTTCAAGCGACAGTGATGACGATGAAGATGACGATGATAACAATGAGGAATGTGACAACCCAGATCGCGGCGAAAGTTCAACATCTGATTCATGTACATCATCAAGTTCAGATTCTGACTCAAGTGACAGTTCAAGTGAGAGTTCTGAATGTGATAATGATGATGACGAGGAAAATGATGATAATGACTATGACTCTGACAAAAGTACCCCAAAAAACAATTCGTTTTTAAACGATTTGTATGATAAAAAAAACGTGAAGCTTTTTAACTCGAATTTTATTTCCAAAGAAAATAAAATCGCTTCAACAATGGAAGTTGTAAACGAGAACTGGGGCTTTGCCGCAGTGGCAAAAAAAGAAGTTGATATTTTTGCCAAAAACGATAAAAGTCTTCAAAAGAATTCAAAATCAAAGTATGCAATGCCTACATCAAGTTCATTGATTTCAGGTTTTGAGCAAGATCAGAAACGTCGATTGATTCACGATTCAAAACCTGACGGATCGAAAAATGATCGTTATGTTAATGCAAACAATGACAGTAACGATACCATGACAAACAAAAATACGGTACAGAAAAAAAAAATTGTGCCCTTGAAGTCGATGCCTCTAGAAAGAACGAAAAGTTTTAATAAGAGCTTAGAGGACATTCCGTTTTTAACAGAACATACAGTTTTAAAATGTCAGCTCTTAGACGAAATGCAGCATAGCCGACAATCAAATGTTTATCCAAACAAAGTGCATAATGAAACAGATGTAGATGATAACTTGGCGAATCGTGCAAGTCCTTTTGGTGCGTATATAAAGAAAAAGGACGTTTTTCTGAATGAATATATTTTGTGACGATTTTTGTTTCTTTCTTACAGACAATCAACAGCTACCCCCAGGAGTCGATCAAACGGACGTTACTCTATATAAGGACGTTCTTGATAAAGCTTTAATAAAATTATCAGATAGACATTTTATAAAAGCAGTTGGAGAAGAGAATGCAACACCTGCACATTTAAAAAGAAGTCCCGAAGCTATTGAAATTGGTAAATGGAATATTGAGACGTGGTACTCGAGTCCATTTCCACAGGAATACGCAAGGTAAAATAGATTACACTGTAGCTTGCTTCATTTTCATGCTTAATCTTTGCACATATATCACAGGAAGTGAAATTTAGTGCTCTGAGTTGTAAATTATGTAATAAAAGTGTAGATGAGTTTAAAACTTTTCTTTAATCAAATTGGATTCGATAAGTAAACAAGGAAGAATGTAAAATAATTTTTATTGCTTCTATTTTTAGATTGTCGAGACTGTATTTGTGCGAATTTTGCTTGAAATATACTAAGAGCCGTACTGTATTGGATAGGCATCAGAATAAATGTATTTGGAAGCAGCCTCCGGGTACAGAAATATTTCGTCAAAACGACTTGTCTGTGTTTGAAGTGGATGGCAACATAAATAAGATCTACTGTCAGAATCTTTGCCTGTTAGCCAAATTCTTCTTAGATCACAAAACCTTGTATTATGACGTGGAACCGTTTTTATTTTACATTTTAACTAAGAATGACAGAAGTGGATGCCATCTCGTCGGCTATTTCTCTAAAGAGAAACATTGCACCCAAAAATATAACGTGTCTTGTATATTAACTATGCCTCAGTTTCAAAGGCAAGGATATGGTCGTTTCCTAATTGATTTTAGTTACCTACTTAGTAGAGAAGAGGGTCAATTAGGCACGCCAGAAAAGCCGTTATCAGACCTCGGTCGATTGTCATATTTTTCATATTGGAAAACCACGGTGTTGGAGTATCTCTACAAAAACCGAAAGCAACAAAAGATAACTTTTAAAGATATTGCTATAAAAACCGGTTTGGCAATTGCTGATATCGCCTTGGCTTTTGAATTGTTAAATTTTATAAAGTTAAGAAAGAATGAGAATGACATTCGCTATCAAATCAATATAAAAATTGATTGGGATAAGGTTTTACGACATCATGATCAACTTCAAAATACTAAAGTAAGAATTACAATTGAGCCAGAAGGTCTCAGATGGAGTCCACTATTATCAACATCAAAATCGTCACCATTAAACAGCATTAAACCAATGACGAACCGTGAAATTTTACATTCCACATTTGAGGCGAATCAGCAGAAAGATTCAACAAATAGCACAACTGCAGAAAAGGCGGAAGAACCAGAATGTCAGCAGAACAATCCAGTCAATAAATGTGATCAAATTACAAATAGTGAAAATAGTACGACAAGAAAGCGTTTTTACAGTGTTGACACTAACCAGTTGCCTAAAAAATTAAAACTGTCTTCAAATGCTGAGCCCAGTTGCAACGAAAGAGATACTCTTGACAACTTAAAGGACGCATCCGAAAATCCATCTGCACTTAGTTCGGTAGAAGTGCAGGAAGAGTTGATCAGCTCTACATCAAGAGCACTTCGACTAGCTAACAGGAAAACGCATAATGCTCCCGTGACGAATAAACGCAAGCATTTTGACAGGCAATTGAAAAGTCGTTCAGAAAGCAACGATTCACTTAAAATGAATGCAAATAAATATGAACCTCTGAGCAATTTACATGAGGAAAGCGAAGACAATAAGAATTCTTCTGCAAAATTGCAAAATGAGGGAGTAAATTCGAATGAGAGGGTAGACAAATTGACTAATATCGTTCCCAAATTGAGAGGTAAGAAATGTGGCATAATGGCTGAGGACGATAAAACAAAAAAAGTATGTAGTTTGGACAACTCGCCATTTAATCCCGTTGTTGAATCGCCATCCAAAAAAAATAGTCCTAATAAAACACAGGAAGATATTATAATTGCTAATACAACCGAAACCATAGAAACCGACAACTCTCACAGCATCAATGAATCAAAAAGTTTACCATTCATCCAACAGAAAGAACTTGATAAAAGTTGTGAGCAGGAAATGGAGGCCGTTGCAAAGAAAACTAAGAAAACCTTATTCCCAGAGATTCCGCAAGAATCCAAGGACGTTTCAAATTATAACGAAAACAAGGTTCAAAACTCAACTCAGCTATCAACTAATTCTCAGCCTGAATTGAAGGATGTTCAAACCACATCATCGGTTGCGAATACTGAAGAAGTTAAAGTATTAGAAGACGAACAAATTCAGAATGAAAATAAGATCGAAATCAAAATAAAAGAATTATCTAAAAATGCACCTGATGGAGTTAATAATGTTGATGCAGAAACAGAGAAAGTTAAAAATAATGAAATTTGTAATAATTTATCGCTTTCGGAGGATAAGGAAAAAACTAATAAAACAGAGGAGAGCGATGTAACCAAAAATAGTCAAAATGTGTTAGAACTCTCCAAGGAAGAAGGAACAAATGTACCTTCTAACGTTGATCTATCGACAGAGAAAAATTTGGTTTTACATGAAGATACAATACAAGCAAAATCAATTGTAGATCCAATTGATAATGTAGCTGTGGATAAAGATTCTTTAGTTTCTGTAAAAGACCAAAAATCCGAATCATGTTCACGAGAAACGAATTTATTAGGCGAAAAAAAGGAAAACTGTAATAATAAAACAGTAGAGTCAAATACATCATTGAAATCCAATTTAACTAAGGAATCGAATACTTTGATAGTCACAGAAGATGTTCCTTTAACTGAGAATCCATCTAAAGAGAGTCCTTTGACAGATATTAAACAAAATAACAATTGCAATGATCTTCTTAAAAGTAATAATTCTTACCAGTTTGCAGATAAGATTCAAGACAAGGAGCTAGAAAAAAAGTTAGCTCCTAATTATGTTTCCCCTGGAATAATGAGTACTTGTAAAAATGACATCGATACTTCGGAAACAACAAAAACAAAAATTCATTCACCTACATCTGTCCAAGTTAAGGAAGAAGATAAGATAATACCAACAACAGCAATACGAACACCTTCTACTGTGCTCCCAGTGCCCATTCGTGAAAAATTGCAGCTTAAATCGAATGAGCAACATACCCAGTTACAGAATTCGATTACCTCCCAATTTCCTATCAACCAGATGCCCAATTATCATACTTCTCAATACTGGCAATGGGAATATTATGGGTACAACCTTTCCCATTTAGATGCATCTTCGCAAAAGGGCCAAAAACAGTTCCACAAGGATTTGGCTACTACAATGGCGTACACGCATAATTTTACTCAAAACTTAACTCAGAATTTGTATCAATCTGCTATGCAGCACCATGCGCATCATCAAATGCACTTGGCTAAGGACAAGCATAAAGTAGAAAGAAAAAACAAGGAGGATCAGTCAAGGAATAAAAACAGTCATGGAAACTCAAATGCGCCAATCGGACTTCGGGAAGAAGTGACTGCACAAAATTGTGGCTACAGCAGTTCCAATAACCAACCCCTGATATACGGTCAAAAATGCACAAGCCAGCAGAAGTCATTTAAGACTATAGACCAGGCCTCTCATCTTAAAACAACATCAAATCTTGTCCCGAATGTAACACCCGAACGAACAGCAAATTCAACCCAAAATGAACCTGTGGCAGTGCCAAATTCATTAAATGTGCATCAGACTTCAAATTGTGCCAAGCAGAAGAGCGATGCAAATGGTAATGTTACTTCAGCTAATGTGCGTGACAATAAAGCAAAGCTTACGCATCAATCCCAGCATAGTGCTCAACAACAGCAAAATTTACAAGTTAACCAACAAGACATCAGTAATTCAATGATCTACAGTTCTGAGTCATCAACTAACTCAAATCTACAACACTACGATTGTGGCATGAATGTCCCTAACAGGGATCTAGGGGGGGTTCTCAATATGGACTCACCCGCCAGCATTGGCAGCGACATAACACAAGGTTCCGGCGAGGCCATTTCCTCCTCAAATGTTCATATACCGCAATCTCAACATCAGTTCTCAGATTGTTCTATGCAAAACCAATCTACAACTACACCAATGCATATGGCTATTCAGGCATCTCACGTGCAACAAAATAGCATGAACATAAGTTTAACACCCGCAAGTTCGCCGAATGTGAACATTTTGGGAAACCAACAGCAACCATCACAGCAGACTCATAAAAACAATTCTCAGGTACTTCTACTCGCTTTGTGTTTTAAAAATTGTTACAAATTTTGTTTTCGTTTTGATTACTTATAGAAGCAATTTATTTTGAATTTATGACAATTGAATATTCTAATAAGTTTAAAAATTCTTTTAATTTTTAGTCTGAAATTGTGTCAAGTGCATCAGCAGCTTCTCATCGTGCTGCAACTCCGAAACATATTCGAAGTGTGAGTTCGTCAGCAAGTTCTCAGGCTCGAGAAGCTAAAAGTTCTTCAGTTGGAAGTGTTGTCAGTTCTAACAATGCCCAACACCCACAATCTCAAGGACAAAACACGACTAACATAACCAAGACACAGCAGGATGCCTTGCACAACTTGCAATTCTCTCAGCTGGGTGGCCCGAACTCTCATCAACAAAATATGCAGCACTTAGATTATATTCCCATTCCGCAACTAAGTCAAAATTACTCATCAAACTCATCGAACTCATATGATGTCGTCTCTATGCCTGCTGTTATACAGTCGCGAATGCCTATTAATAGCTCCATACATTCTTTACCAAATCCCCATCAACGCATTGAGCAAACATCGTCTGCTTGCGCAGTGAACAACTTCTACCTGCAGAACAACTTATCAAACGATTCGATATCAAATAGTTCACGTGCGCCTCCTGTGTCATCTTCCTTGGGTGCATCATCGTCGGCAACAAGTGTGGAAAATGAGCAAAGGCAAGTTAATGTCGATTCAATGGCAACTGCAAGTAATTCTGGTACACCGTCGTCTCGGGTTGGTAATCCTTGTAGTTTGTCTAAGCTCCAACAATTGACTAATTGTTTGGACACTCAGTCTTGCAATACATCTCCCGGCCTTCAAGTTAATCTCGCGCCATCCCCACATCACACTATTCCGCATAATTCGATGACGCCTCCACCGCACTTGTTGATGCCACAAAACAGAAATATCTCCACACCTCCTAATATGCTGCAGGGACAAGTGCCTCCATTGCAGTATAAATACTATTCAAGCAATATGAACATTGCTCCGATTTCATCTTCAGCTCAGAACTCAGCCAGAACAACACGAAACACGCCTTCTGCACCTATACAACATACCTCTTCGATTGGCACAACTGCACCGAACAGAAGCACAAATGTTCACATAAGTCCGAACATAATGACTCCTTACGGCGCTATCAACAGCTATCGTATGTCACCGCAACAATCGCCAGGTGCAGCAAGTTATGGAGCTAGCAGTGAGTATCCAAACTCGCAAATTCCGATGCAAATGGGTGTCATGAACATGCAATCTCAATACCAAGACGCATGTGTCTTGCAAAGAGCGGCGCAACAAAATCCCATGTACTCAACATACCCACCATATCTGCCGTTGAATGGAACAATCCGAAGGTAATACAAAGGCGTTAACAGTGTCTCCCATCAAAAAAGTTAGTACTAAGCAAATCATACTGTTTATTAAATTTATTATTTATTAATAATAAACTTTAATTGTAATATCAAATACAAAAATATCTTTCCATTTAGTAAGGCTAATACGATATGTTAGTTCAGATGCTAATCAGCGATTAAATCAAGTCAGCAGAAATGTCTCCATGGTTGGAACTTTACATTTTGCCCTGACCTTTAGTTGTTATCGTTGCAATTATTTGTATCTATGCTGTAAAGTTGAAAAGCGGCACTTGGTTAAATTTCTTTTAAACAAAGTTACTTTTACGCCTTTGCAAATATTTGCATCACTTATTTACAAGCAACCATCAGAAGTCCGATAAAGTACTTTTTGGTAGTTTAGACTTACCCTTATGTCTGGCATAAAATTTGTCAACACCTATATCTGATAAACAGTAAGATAATATGCGAGTAGTTCGCGCGGAAACAAGTCTCTCATGAGATATCTTCTCATAAGTTGTGCAGAACATATAGTATTGACCATAGGGTTAAATTTTACAGTGTTCAGATCAAGCTAAATGCCCTAATCCTGCGAAATTTGCGCAAAGCAAACAGAAAACCCCATTTTTATTTTGGATTTTATTTATAAAACTTAAGAAAAGAAATAAAAACAATTAGATGTAATTTTTGCTTAGCGCTTTTTTAATATTTTAACTACAGCAATATGTATATTAATTTTTTTAATGTAATCTTTTTAAGATTCAGGGATTTTTACTTCAATTTCAGTATTATAGCTGCTTTTACACCATTATATTTTAGACACTGGGTTTTTAATGCCATAGTATTAATAATAATTAAATTTAGTTCTCTATTTATTTATGGATATTTTCTATAGCCTTGTTTAATCTCTTGTAAACACTTAACCTATTAAATTGTGTAGCACTTTAAAATTGAATGCTATCTTCTGTAACGCTTCTTAATCTCAACATCAGTGTGGTTTAAAAAACTTTTGCTTCAAATGAACATTACAAAATCTTTTTTAATGATAATTCAAGCTTCCAATTAATTTATATCTGAATATACGCATGTTAAAATCTCCTGTGAATGTGTGAATTAACGACAAAATGTTTGTAAGGACACTTACCATCTACTAAAAATGAAAATCTTTTCGATTAATTTCACAAATCTACTTTTTATCGACACACATGCATTTTATATATTTTATTTTAATTATTACTTGTTTTTTTTTTTTTTTGAGTAGTGGCTTTAGAACGTTGAAGCTTTTCGCAGAGTAGTGTATTCTACTGAAATAGTATTTTTATATTGAGCTGTTTGCTACAATTTATTTCATTATTTTTATAAATTTATTTCTGATTGAACTGCGGTCAAAGTGATATAAATAGCATTTTAATTTGATTGTTCACAAGATTTTTGATGAACATTAAAATAGATTTATTATTTAATATTAGTTAAATCCACTGCTTCTTTTTATTGAGTTCATATTAACTAATTTTTTTTTCTTATAAACTTGGATTTGTGTGAGCAGCAAAACAATTTTTTTTACATAACATGGTACTTTTTGGAGTCGATTTTTTTTTCTTATATATCTATTTGTCTTGTTTTACTTAAAATATTATAAACAAACCTTTACATTATTTTTTCAAAGCGCAAGTATTTGTAATGATTACTAGGTTTAATTTTTACTGAAAAAAATTACTTAAAAAAAACAGACAAAATGGTTTTGGAAATTCAGAATGTATATTTTTTGTTAAAAAATATTTTACCCAATATTTTGTTATTTTTGGGAAACAGCGCTCAAATTTAATTAACTATGCCATGATTTTTTTGATTGGTGAATTTAATATTTCATTATTATACTAAGAATTTCTAATTATTTAGTTTTGTTCTAATAAAAACAAAAAAAAAAATGAAAATTTGAAAACTTGAACTTTTTAAAAAATAAAAACGAAATCTTTACATCAAATCAAAAATAATAGAAAACTCAAACGCAATATATGTTGGTATATATATATACATAAATAAGCAAAGGTTTTAACAGACTTGAGATCATCCCTAAGTTGTTAAATAAATTTCAAAATGTTTACATTCTTTTTTCGAACAATGAAACTCTTGTTATTGCACAACAGAATAGGTCAAAATAGACAAACTCATATTTCAAAATGGTTTTGTATTTATTATTCGGGATAGAAGTTAAAGGATTATGTGTATTAATTTTTTAAAACAGGAAATTAATGACTCATAAATAAAATAAAGGTTATGTATTTTGTTATGAATGTTCTACCACTTGAGATAAAGTTTTACTTTACTCAATTATCAGTTGAAGTGATTTTCCGTATTTTCTTAGTTGAGTAATTATGTTATTCAATGCTTATTATGAATGGATACATGTTAATAAGAGTTCACTTAAATGTAATGGTGCCACTACAAATCACTCCCGGTATTAAAAAAATTATGTATACTATTCAGGATTCACTTGCGACGCTTAAAAACACGTCGAAAAGTTTTACGCCAGAATACCTTTTGTGATTTTATAATGGTTGTGTTAGATGCTGAATGCGAGACACTCAATGCTGCTGGGGCTGTTTGGCAGCTTGCAGTCGATTTTAATGCTACAGCTTCAATATCCTGCAGTTGCTGCGGCACTGATAGCGGCAACTCTTTCAGGCTGGTTGACACCGATGTTGAAGATGTTGTGTGCCATGGTAAGCCACAATTACATGTTACAGTTGGCGTTGACGCGTCGACTGCTTGTGCAGCTATAGTCGCTTTTTCGGTAGCTTCTGCAGCTGCAGCCGCTTTCGAAGTAGTTGCAACTGGTAAATGTAAATACTTAATTGAAGCGGTTTGTTCAGCTTTTGCTGATATTGATATACTAGGTGACGATGTTTCTGTTGTCTTTTGTGAGAGGCTTGCTGTATTTAATATTAATTCTGCTGACTCTTGACGATTTTGACATCCCCAACAGCAATAGGGTATTGTATTTTATCTGAGCCATGGGTGTTGTAAACAATCTGCAGCCGTTGCTCGTTTAATGGGATCAAATTCGAGCATTGGTTTCAAAAAATTGGCAAACGTCTCTGCCTCAACTTGTGGCCAATCGTATTTTTCTGCTAACACATCTACAAGTCCCCAAGGCTTTAGACCAGTAATGTTACGTAATTCGCCATGTCGATTGAACGTATGTGTCGCATATGCACCTTGAAATATTATTTGCGGTGGTATGGGACCCAAAAGTTCGATTATGTGTGCAATGTGATCTTCATCGCGTGAGTAGTTTTCACCAGAATGTGGCTCAAACAAGTAATCACCGGTGGCCAATTCAAAAGCCATACAGGCAGTGCTCCATATATCAGCAGATGTATCGTAACCTGCACCAAGTATAACTTCAAGAGATCGATACTGGCGTGTTTGTATATCTTCCGTGAAATGTTTGTCAACCCAACAAGCATTACCGAGATCGGCGATTTTTACCAAAACCTCGCATGGTTCAAGTGCGGGATCTGTCTTTAAAGGACGCTTTTTAATAGACTGCGGCTGTGTTGGCGAGCCTTCGATAGTCGATTGTGGTCCGTTTGTTTTCTGATTGTCATGCTTACTTGATATTTTTATGTTCTTATTTGAGGTCTGTTTTAAAATTGTCGGGTGATTGTTTTTTATTTTAGAATGTAAATGCTTTTGTGTTGGTTGATGCATTTGTATTTTGTGTTTTTTCTGTTGGGCACAATTACTTGATTGTTCTTTAAGTGTATTCGTTGAGCTGCTTGTGGTCGATTGTGCATCGATTTTAATAGTATTACTGTCCCCACTGCTCGTTGAGTTTTCATTCTGCTGTTGGTTCTGAGGGTTTTCGTGGTGAATTAATTGTTGGCTAGATTTATCTGCAAATTTGGACAAATATAATTACATAACTAATATTGAGTTGATGAATAATTTTAGATTACTCACTTTTATTCTTATTTTTCTTTTTTTTCTTGGGTTTCTCACATGGTGTCTTCTCTCCATGCGGTTTGGCATTTTCTATGCGTTCTTCACCGTCACCGTCATTAGCTACTCGTGCCCTTTGCTTTTTCGGTGAATTCGTATTAGACTCACCACCATTCTCATCATCGCCATCTTCGTCAACATCACCTACGGCTAACTTTTTGGCAGCAGCACCCAATACATTTGTTTCCACTACATCATCAGAATTAGCTACACCGTTACGATGAGTTTCTCGAATATTTTCAGATATTAAGTTGCCAGTATCAGTCACGACCTTTAAATGTTCACAATCAGATGCTCCTGCAATAGCGTTTTGTTCAGCACCAGACGTTTGCTCCAAAAACTCGCGCTGTTTTTTAAATAACTCCATGCGCTTTTTAGCTTTCTTCTTCAATTTTTTTTTCTTGTTCTTACTCATTTTTCCAGTAATCGGTGGTTCACGATATTCCTTTGGAGCGCGACTTACCAGTGACGGGTACATTTTAGAATTCATAACATACAACTCAGTTGCCTCATTGGCCAGAGAACGCACATACGGCTCATCAACACACAACAACACATTTTCAGGTTTAATATCTGTGTGAATTATTTGACAGCATGTATGCAAGTAGTCTAGTCCTTCCAAAACTTGACGAGTTATTGATTTAACATTCTCAATAGGAATTCCACGGTAATTCGATTTGCGTATTAACTTCAGTAGATTGTCACCCAACACCTCGAAGACCATGCATATGTGCGTACCATTTACACCGGTAATCTTAAAATCATCAAGCATTTGCACAGTTTTTTGTCTTCGTGGGTTTGATGGATCAGTGTCACGTACTGACCTGAGTATTTTAATCTCATCTTTGGCCGTTTCAGCGAAGTGAGGCGCCGACTTCACTATCTTAATAGCCACATAGCGCTTTTCCTGTAAATCCCAACACAGCCAAACAGTTGAAAAGTGTCCCCATCCTAACTTGCGAATAACGTGATAACGACCTGAAAAAAGCCAATCATCCCGTAATTATATAGTTGTTATTGTGTTTTCATGTTTTCCCACATGCACTAGTTATTCCAGTGTTCAAAATATTAGTACTCTTTATAAATTCAACACAATAAGTTCAATATGCACTGTTTTTGCAATATAGGCCATTTTAAGATAAAAAGTATTGTGTTCTACTAATACGATTAAGCATTGGATAAAAACATACATATAAAATTTATATTTGCTAGTAAATCGTACTTGGGATTACAAAACATTAATTATTGTTCAAAGTTTTTTAAGTTGCCGCTAGATTTTTAAATTTGAACATCTTTTCGTCTAACATCATAACTAAATCCGAAATAAATGTGGAAGTCTATTGTCAATTGTCTATAAAAAGTCCTAATGTTGCAAATGAAACATATGACCCGATAAAAATTAATTTACAAAACTTCAATCAAAATAGACTACGAGTTTTTGCTGTTAACTATTATAAGTAGCGGCTGTGTTTCTTAGATTTTAAAATTGACCGTAAAAAAATTGGTTTACTATTGAAGGAAAAGGATAAAATTCGAAATAACATTATCCCGGAGCTATATATAACTGTTCAAGTACCTAATTTGTAGTACATTAGTGTAATCAACTTATAGGATGTTATTTTGATCGGATATGATCAAAAATTTTAAATATAAAAACTCATAACTCGCCTTGAAACAAATCTCCGATGTTGACAGGGTGATATCCTCCTTTGCAGTAATCTTCTTTAAGTTCTTGCTCCTCATTTTCGCTGTTAAGATCTGAATCATCAGAATCGTTTGATGAGCTTCGCGGAGGATATTGGTGCTGCGTCTGTTCTGGTTGATGTAATTTCAAATTATTGGATTTTTTATTAATGTAGGTTGCACTTATAGCGTCATTTCCAGACCCACTAGAGGTGGATGGTGCGCATTCAAACGGTTTTTGCACTAAGCTTCCTACGCCACCATCACTGCTTGCTTCATCAACAAAGCTATTAATAGCAGTATCCATAGACAAAGATAAAGCACCAATTTCTTCTCTATCTTTTTTGGTTGTAGGTTGTAATTGTTGCGGTTGAGTTTCTTGTTGCAAATTTGCAGAATTTTGCTTGCCGCGTTTTTTATTCCCCTTGTGACGTTTTTTTTTTGCCTGTATGGCCAAAACTCGTCGATTGACGTCAGCTTTATTGTTCATATTATTAATAAGGTTATTGTTATTAATGAATCCGTTGTTAAAGAAACGTTTTATTATAATATAAAATTGCAAAATTATTGGAAAAGTTTCTATTCTGCAATGTATGTACTAAAACTACGCCTTAAAAGATTTAGATTTGCACAAATATTATTGCTGCTGCAATCGTCTTCTAGCGAATTGTTTTAACAGGGTTTTCGCACTCAACTCTTCCACTTTATTCTTGTCTAATATCGCTGTTTCTTTAACACTTTTTGCACATATGAAAAAAAAAAGACAGCAACACCCACTTCGCAATATCTCTTAGTTATTTAAATGGTTTCTGTGGCAGAACATATCAATTATTCTAATTGAAACTTGAGCAGCATGCTCAGAAGCACTACTATTAGAGAGTGAGAAAGAACTGTTTCTCATGCTCTGCAAACTCTGTTCCAGTGAAACAGTGATGAACAACGTAAAATCTTTATTATGTCGTGTCGCGAAACTTACATTCAGACATTATTACATTATTATTAAGCTAATAGAGGCGTCCGAAGTCAGCGTGGTGAAGTGACAACTCTTGGAAAATTGGGAGACTGATTCAGTACTGAACAACGCCAAACTTTGGCTGGGTCACCGGAATTTTCCTATATATATAAAATATATTTTGCCTACTTTAAACTTACTGTCGGTGGTATTGAAAAGTTTGCTATTCCATTTCAACATAAACTCCAATATTCATACAAATACATATACCATATCGTGCAACAAATTGTCGTTCTCTCAAAAAGCCCTGTCAAAATCCGCACCGTTTAGGCAGACACCTAGTATCTTTACAAAATGCATTTACACAATTTTTTTTTAATTTTGCACGAATTTTCGCATGTTGTTAAACACTGATAGCATATTTTACACCTTTGTAAAACTTACGTCACCACAGTGAGAGTACGAAATTTTCGAGAGAAGCGACGCGATTCGGCGCTACCTTCCAAATTATTGTATCATGATAAAATATGGTATCAAGGATATCAACTGAAGAAGGAATGGGACGGTTTCGTTTATTATGGTATTTATCATGGAAACCTAAAACTCCTTAACGACAGTTGATATCGATTTTAATATAAATAATAATTAGCAAAATAAAATCAGTTGAGAATAAAATATATACGTACTTCTTTAAAACGAATTCAATGAAAATTGTTCGCATATACCATAGAGAAAATTTTTATAATAGAACTTTGCGTAATTTCTAATTTCAAGCGTTTAAAAAATTGAATTATATAAACTGTTAAAACAAAGAATCGCTTCAGAGTACATTTTCTACATGCCGGTAATAATTGGACACAAGGAAATTCATTAAAAAAATTATGCTAAGCTTATTTTTGTATAAAAATCGTCAGCAATTATGCTTTAATAGATTTTATTCTAAGTTGGGTGTTTTAAAAAATATATATCAAATAAAATGAAATCTTAAAAACGCAAAGTTGCTTAACTTTCAAACCGATAATATTAACAACTCTGTATCAGCTGTTTTCGTGATAGTACAACCACTCAATTACAGCAAAATTGGCGCAAAAATTTGGCGCGTCGAAGCGACGCTGACGTCAAGAATGTCGGAGTAGCATTATTTTAAACTGCACGGCGTCACTTAACTTCTGGCTCCCTAAATACCGATGGTCGCAAGTTTTACAATAAATTAATACGTGTGGCTAGTTAAGTAAATCTAGAAAAGTAAATTTATACAAAAGCAAGATGTCGCAACCATCAGTTGCAGCCTTTTTTAGTAACCGAAAACGCGCGGCGGCGGGTGATACTCCAGTTATTAAAAATAAAGTTAGTATTAAAGTATAAGTTTACTCTAAAATTAATTTAGTATTCATATTTTTATCGATAATGACGTATTTTGAATGTCAGCTATTGCATCGTAATTGATGCATTGTGCAATTAATGTAACAAGCACATAAACTGACAAAGAAAGTTTTGTAAAAAAACTACATTCCATTATCAAAAAGTCTTCAGAGTACCTAAACTTGAAGAATTTTTTTTTAATTTTGTTCCAAAGTTTCATATTTTGAATATTGGATTCTTTCAGCGCCTCGTTGATACTGATCAGCAAATTAGCCTTGAAATCGCACAGCCACTGCTACCCAAAACTACACTTAATCAACGTAATGACATTACCCCAATCAAGACAATCACAGTTGGTAGACAAACTCGCTCCGGACGTTGTATTAAACGTATTGGAGTTCAACAAATTCCGACAGAGTCAACAGATCCGGACCAAAAAAATGTTGGCAGTACTGAGCGACATATTAAACAACAAAGGCTTGTTCAATTCATTAAAAAAGGATCCCTTTCGCCCTTGAAAAAACAACGAATTGTATCTCCTGCCAAAGATAAAAGTGACAAAGTAGGAGAGAATTTTATTAATAAGCTGGAAAAGGCCTTTATATTAAAGAATAATGTAATAAATGAAGGACGTGGTATGAAGACGCCTACCAAACAAATCATGAAAGACTCAACAATTGGTGAAATGGAATTAAAGTCTTTGGTCAAGAAGGAGCTTAGTTTTAATGAAGTTAAAAGCAAGGTCTCGCGAAGTGCGAAACTTCAAGAGCTTAAAGCTTCATTAGCCCGTATTCAGGAGCTGGAGAAATCTCAAAAAACCCAGGAAGAATACAATAAGCAACTACGTGAATCTGGCCCTTTGCTAACTGAAAAGTCACCTGCAGTACAACTAAAAGAGTTTGACCATATTGTGCTGGAAGTGTACTCAAGGTGCGTATGATTATTCTATAATTCCTTGCCTTCCCCAACAACGTAGCGACCTAGAAAAGACGTAAACAAACGAACAGTATAGACCCGGTAACATCAATATCAAATTTTTGACCATTTCAGCAGCAATTAAGGTCAACAGTGTTTTTATTTTTTTTTTTTATAGTTTCGTTCATAACGTTGAATGCTAGCTTTGCAATTTTATGTAAACGTTGAACGAATGTTTTCTTTATTTGCTGAAAATAAAAAATACAAGTACTTGAAAAATATCAAAGCCAGCTTTTCATGGTGTTAACATAAAAGACGATGAAAGCCATACGTGTATCTTTCATATGATTGCTAAAAATGTCCAAGATTTTCCTGTCATAGGAAAATTAAATCAGAAAATTGAATCTCTTAACAGAATCAAATCGGACGACTGGGCCAGCTAACGCGCATTTAAAATTTTTACCTTCTCTGCTTGAGCGTGTTTCACATCGTCACGAAAAATTAATATTGAAAGAAGTCACATCGATTAATTTTATTCACCGAATTCTCTTTTTACACAATAAAAATCTGTGTAAAAACAGATTTTGGCTAATGGAAATTATATTGGTTTCATACTTAAAAAATCAAATTAAAAGTACAGTAAAATTAAAAAAAAATATATGAGAAATGCATTAATATAAGAGTAGAAAGGTAGGGATTAGGGTTCGCACCCGACTATAGAATACGTTATACCAAATCCAAAATTCAATAAATTTTGTTTTTGCTTTAATATTTTTACTAATTATGTAACGGTATAGATATGAAAAAAAAATTTTGTTTATGTAAAAGTATTTTTTTTGCCGATCGTACCTACGGCAGCTATATGAAATAGTAAACCGATAAGTATTATTTTCAGGTTTATGATAAGATATTACTTAAAATTATTAAATCCAAAATTGGGTAATGATATTTTAATAAACAAAAAAGTTTTTGCCGGTAAATGTTATTAATATATATATGTATATATGTATAATGAATTGATATACATGATATTGAGATATGAACATTACCTAGAACTATTATATCCGAAATTAGGTTACGACATCTTGAAAAACGCAAGGGTTTTTGTTAGTAAATGTAGTCTTTCGGCCGATCATTCCTAAGGCAGCAATATGTTATAGGTTGAAATAAAATAAACTCGTTAAGCCTATGGACTAGAAGAGTTTGGTGGTTGTAGGTTGAACCGTTTCCGGGAACCGTTCGTTCACACAGACAGAAAGACGGACTGACATGGCTAGATCGACTTGTCTTTCGATACTGATCAAGAATGTATACACTTTGTGGAGTCTGCCATACCTCTTTCTGCCCGTTACATAGATTTGCACAACTTTAATATACCCTTCACCATTTTTTGATTCAGAGTATAAAAAGTTAAACTAATATAAGCATAAAAAATCTTATTCAATGTCCCTTTCTGACAATAAAAGCAAACGTCTGCATATGACTGCAGAATGTAGAAAGTATTTAAAATCGTGGTAAAACAAAACAATTCTTGTTAAAAGGAAACACTTTTACTTTTTAACTCAAAGGATTTTAAAGGATCATTTGTCAATAATAAGTTTTGCTTTATAATATCTAGAACAGAGTTCCTAATTGTTTATTATCGTCAAAAATACACATTCTACTTATTTAAAAAATGATAATGTAAATTTTAATTTTAAAAATTTACTACAAAAAAGTTATATATAAATATAAACCCAAATTCTTTATGTACATCTGTAATAATTTTTATTTTTTGTTTTTTTTTTTTTTTTTTCTATTTACTCACAGTCCGTCAAAAGTCTTCAAAACACCCACAAAACTGCCACCACCTACACCAGATAAGAATGAACTTATGTCGCCGCGACACACCGAAGTTTCCAAGCGTGTGCTTTTCAGTCCTTCAAAGAATGGATCCCCATCTAAAGTGTTGATGTCGCCTGCATATCAACGCTTTATGAGCCTTGCAGAGACAAGCAAAGCTGGTCAACTTCCGCTACCTTATAAGTATCGGTATTTATTAGAGATTTTTAAAGGGGTTGACTCAGTTTGTGCCATGTTTCACAATCGAAACGAATGCATTACATTTAAAAAATTGAAACCGGCTGTTCAGCGGATGCTGCGTAAGAATTTTAGTGAAACGCATTTAGCGCAAATTAAACAAATATTCCCGGAAGCGTTCATATTTACGCAAATGAAAACACGGAATTATGGTTCTACCTCAAAGGCAGATTACTACCAATTGATTATCAATCCAAATGTCGCCCAACAAGAATTCGATAAAGTGGACAAAGGCAAATTCATAGAAGATAATGTTCTAGATTCGGCAAAATTCAGAGCGATGAATCCACAAGTTATGACTTGGCGCATGCAACATTTTCAAAACTTATTGCTTGCACGTGTCAAAGACGAACATGACAAGTTTTTAAAATCTTTAGATCCACCACTTTTAATAGCAAAGGATAAGGTTACGCGTTGGCACCCAGACTTTGATCTAGAAAATTGTCCGGAGATTCAATGTGCTCAGTTGCCACAGCCGCCAAATGTAGAAAAGTACTCCTCGGCACGAGATATTCTATCGACAGCGCGCAATTTGTTTGACTGTGCTACACCCATTGAGCGTGCAATGGAGCGTTATAATGCAAAGTTGGCTATAGAATGCACTGAAGGCAAGTTGTGTGGTGAAAATTCGCATAAAAAATCCTCCCATGAAGAGTACAAAGCTGAGGATGGCTTGGGTGATAATCTCAGCGTTACATCTGTTGGAGATATTGAGACGGCAAAACCAACTGTGCAAAATCCCAAAACATCACCTTCAGTGCCAAATATCACAAAAGATTTGTTGAAGGGTTTGCCTTTGTCACTTATTGAGAAAATTCGCGCTAAACAAGCAGCTAAAGCGCTTGATTCTATGACGCGTCGTCCTTCGCAGGATGAGGAGGCTGCTAGGTATGCACGTCTACCAGAACTGGCACGACATTTGCGCAATATTTTTGTTGCCGAGCGCAAGGGGGTTCTGATGCTTGAATTCATCATAAAAAAAATACAAAACAGTTTTCGCACCAACTTGAGTTCACAGGAAATCGAGACTCATCTGAAACTGATTACTAAAGAACTGCCCGCCTGGATCACATTCCACGAAGTGCGCAAATCAATGTACGTTAAAATATCCAAAGACATGGACATGGTAAAAAACATCGCTCACCTGGAAAAAATGGCTAATGAAAAAATTAAATAATTTTCAAGCAACTTTTTTATTTATTAAAAAATATTTTTTTTTCATAACCAATTGATGTTACAGACATAGTTATTATAATTCCTTTTTAGACTAAATGGCAAATTTTCTCTTTATTTTTCAGAATTTCAGTTTAATAAAATATTCTTTTTCTCTTATTTTGCTTGAATGTGTGGTTTATGCTATGATAGATATTATTTAATACGATAAACAAAGCATTACCATTTTAACTAGCACAAAAAACAAAATCTATAATTTATTTGCCTAGAGATACCTATTTATATGATTATTCATCAATATTCAATGTGATCGATAAGGGGCCGAGATTCTTAACTTCTTGTTCAACTGGGAAAACTCCAACAACTACTCAGCAGCTCAAACTGATTATACAACAATAAACATTTTGAGCTGTGCAGGAGAAAATCATTTAAGTCCGGTTATTTCCAAACTAAATGGGATATCAAAGTAATACACAGCCATTATATTTTTATTGATTACCGTAGGCTTTCACTGTTTTGGTCGGTATTTCCTCCATTTAATATCTATATATATATAAATGATAGTGCCTATGTATTCTTTTTGGGTTGCTATACCGACCCTATGCAAGAAAATCTAAATTCGTCATATTTTTGAACATCAAGCTGATCGATGAAATGTGGTAATTTTTTTTTTCCATATTACTCCGCTAGGGAGCATGGGGTCTCCACAAGAATCTTCATCATACTCTGTTAGAAACAAATGTCTTGACTTGATCCCAGGTGGTATGTTATCCTTTTGTAGCTCCTGCATTGTTGCGTCAAGTGCGCACTGTGAGAGTTTTTATCCGATTTTTTATTTCTTATTTTGTTTTCCGTAATCAATTGATGTTAGACAGGATAGATGATTAGACTGTCGCAGTTGGTTTCTTGTTTGATAAAGGATGTAATCTGTGGTTTTTACAAGGCGAAGATCCATTCTTCATTTTTTTATTGGGTGCTTTCGCTACAGGACATGGCGCTTCATCTGTTAGCGAAGAATGAAAGGATCGTACGCACAGGTGTTTGTATGAGATGTTGACGGATGGAGCCCGAGCTGATTTTGTCGGTGACGTCACGAGTTGGTATGATTATGGCTCCCAATTAAGTGCCGAAAGACGTCGGTTTTGGAGGATGTGAGGAGTGAAGGAAAGTTGTTTATTGAGAATAGGATAACTAATCAATTGTGTTAATTGATTTCATAAGGGAGCTAGTAGAGGACCACGGCATGCTGAATGCTTCATCAGCAGGAATCGAACCTGCTACCTAGAGTGTAGTAGCCAGACCACTAGACCATATGTAAAGGAAAGCGGGGGAAATAAAATGCATAATAAAAGTAGGCCGTTTCACGCCACATATTATGTAAAATAAAATCGAAATTTCGTCATTTTTGAACTTATTTAATGTTATTTAAAAAAACAAAAAAAAAAAAGAAAACCAAAATTCGTCATATTTTTGAAACTAGTGAAGATGTATTGGTACGTATGTAAATGCCACTGGGCGAAATAAGATACATATTAGAATCCGAAATGTTATGAATCATATCCATAATACCTATATCATAGATGAATACCGTGGCAAACCATTTTTTCTTTTGTCGAAGCGGCCCCCGTTCAAGTATTACGTAAGCAGATTTATTCTATTTTTTTTTTTATTAAGATATCGTTAAATTTTTCATTTTATATTTTGGGCAGTATCTAATCATATATATGAATATGATAAATATCGGGTTACAATGACATATAGCTGCCTTAAGAACGATCGACCGAAAAATTCCTTTTACAAAAACAAAAATTTTTGTTCATATCTATACCGTTACATAATTAGTAAAAATATTAAAGCAAAAAAAAAAAATATGTATACTCATATATTGAAATTTGGATTGGGTACAGGATATTCTTTAGTTGCGTGCGCGCGACTATAGCCCTTATTACTTTTCTAGTTTTTTGTTTGCAAAAAATATTCCTAATCGGTAGTTGACGTTCAGTGCAGTTCTTACGCATTTTTCGTCGTTTTTTAAAAAACGCATGATGTGGAATCTTTAGTCCTTTTATTGCGCGATACAGTGGATTGAAAAATTTACCTGTTTAAACTTGTTTAAGTACTTAATAACAAATTATATTTAAAAGAATAATAATAAGTGGATGCTAAACAGCGTCGATAAGGTTGTTATTAACATAAGGGTCACATTAACATATGCCACATGATATACTTGCAGTCGTTTACATTTATAGTCTTCATTAAAAATGTTCCATTTTGTTTTGTATTTTGAAACACTCATCATTTTCGACTCCTAAAATATTTGTGTTAATTAAATGTCGTACGGTCGGACGACCATGCGGACAATTCTGTAAAAGTAAAACAACGAATAAAAAATAGTTTTTCTTGTTCACAAAACCTTACCCATGGCTGTTCGATTTCGCCCATATGCGTTATTAATGTTTTCATAGTAGCATGGTTAAGAGCTTTGCCTACCATTACCGATTTACGACAAGCGCGGGATGCAAACATGGCACGAATCCTGGATGGTCGACAAACGGAGCCGTCAACAGCATCTTGCAGCATAAAAATTAACTCATCTATATCATCTTTTCCAAACTGCCAATTTTTGCTAAACGGTTTGCCTAACAATCGTATTTTTTTAGTAGCGGGAGCATGTTCGTTTATCTCAAATTTAAAACCGTTCTTTTCAAATACCGAAATATTGTCTATCAGTATCATTTCATTGACTGCAGTAAGTTCGAGGGTTTGTGGTACGGCTAACTTCTGATACTCCAACTGTACAGTTTGCTGCAATATTTCAAAGTTATATTTCTCATCGGTGGCATGTTGATCCACAATAAAGAGATCATCGTCCAATTTTACGATTATAAATCCCAAATTGAACTGACCTACAATGTTCATTCGCGCAAAGTCTTCTTTCAAAATTTCTCTCTGCAATTCAGCTTCTGCAGTTTGATTTTGAGCAGGTTGTATTTCGCTTTTAAAGCGTAGCCTTTCAAGTTTGGAATTTTGTTTCTTAATAATTTGAAGAGATTTTTCAGCATGTAAATTTTGTGCAATGGCAGCCAATGTAGTATGCAGCTCAGAACAGCTGTTATTTTGAGTGAATTTTTTTTCTATTTCACATTCGTCCAGCTCAAACGCAACGTCGGTGACGAGCTTTGAAACATTTGTGCTTGGAAATACTGTCGCATTTTCATTTTCAGGGGTCTTGTCGGAAGCAGCAATATCACTTTTTTTCTTTGTAAAACTTTTCTGAAACAATTCTAATGATATTAGATCTTTAGAACTCGCTCTTGAATAGGGTGACGTGTTGCTGCAAGTTGCAATCGATTCTCTTGAAGCAAACAACTTCTTGTCAGGGTGTTTTGTTGCACTGCTATTAACTGATTGGATGTTTTTTTTGGATTCTGCAATCTCTAAAGATTTTTCATTATTAACTACAAATTTTAAATAATTTATCACTTACGGTGCGATTCTTTTGAGAGTTCGTGTTGATCAGGAAATTGTGGATTTATTTTAGCATTTATTGATTCGTTTGAACTTCCTTCACTGTTTATTTTATATTGAGAAGCATTAGAATTTAGTTCGCAGTCGTTTTTAGGTAATGCCTCTTGAGTAAAAAAGTTATTGATTCTTTTCAGTTTTAGTGTTTGTATTCCAATTTCCTCATCATTGGAACATTTACGCTTAAAAGTTGCAGAGGATGATTTACTAATTGTGTCACCTGTGTGTTTCCACTGTGTCAACATATTCATGAATTGATCTGGTAAACTATTAGGCACTCTGTGCCTATTTTTTGATTCTTCTGGTAGCAAACCTTTTGAAGAGTCCAAAACACTGGCAATTGTTACATTTTGCAGTTTAAGGTTAGATGGTATATTACCAAACGTACTGAGTAAATCTTTTTTAAGCCTGAGAATTAACGACTTTTCATTATTAAGCAATAGTTGACGTTTATCTGGCGTGAGGTTAATGTCAACATCATCGCGGTTAGTTAAAATATTAAGACACACAAAGGGATACTGTTGGACGTTGTATTGGTGGTATACTTCATTAATAACTTTGGCAACCTAATTTATAAATATTATAGGCAATTTATATAATTGGGGATTTAAAATTTTGTACTTACATTATTTAAATCACATGGACGTGAGTTTACAAAGAAAAACTGTCTATCTCTTGCAGATCTTCCAGAGCCATGAATACAGGTAGATATGTAACCCTCCAGTTGAAAATGAGTAAGATTAACATCTTTGATGTCCTCATCTGCAAATTGTGATGCATCTTTCTCTGTGTTAACATCAATTAAGGATTTCAGATCCTCTTTGCTGATTTGGCTACTCTTAAAACATGACTGGATTGGAACAATGTCAACCAATTGACGAGGTCCAAACACTGCTGAAATGTTCGCCAGCATATCAAGAGCTCCGTGTGTTTGTAATATTACTTTCTTAGAGCCGTTTTCTGATTGGTTATAACAAATTATCCGGACTCCTTTTGTAATCAAACAGTAGGCTTGTAAAATTTGGCACGTTTTCGTAAACTCTTTTTTAATATTACGTTCAAAATCGCGACGTCTCACTGGTAATGTGCCGAAGAGATTTGAAATAGTAACAGTCGTGCCCACAGGACGCGCACACGATGTACGATGTTTAATTTTTCCTTCGGAATCCAGAATAAATCTAGTACCTACCAATAAAAGCTTTATCAAAATACCTTACATCTTAATTCCTTATTTTACCAACATCTGCTGATTTATGACGCGTCTGTATGACCATATTAGACAACGCGCAAAGTGAACTTAAAGCTTCCCCACGAAAGCCAAAAGACTCAACTTCTTGAAGATCAGAAAACTCGCGTATTTTCGAAGTGTGATACTTTGCAGCTTTAATTAAAATTAATAATATACTTTTTTTTAAATCATGGTACGGCAGACTTACTCATGCTTTCAAGATTTTTAGCCTCCACACCAGTCCCATTATCAACAACTTCAATTGATTGCAAGCCCTGATTAAACAATTTTATTTCGACAAGTGTAGCCTTCGCGTCAACTGCATTTTCCACAAGTTCTTTCACCGCCACTGCCAAGTTAACGACCACCTACAAACATTAAATTTATTTATGTTTATTGTGAGACGGTTTAAGTTTACTTTCCTGTCCAGAACATATTTTGTGAACTGTATCTTTGGCAATAGCCTTAATTGAATCAGAAGGTAAATCTGTGGGCATCGGGTCTTTCTTGTTGTGTTTTATGTTATCATCCATGTTCCTTACGAATGTGCCGCGATTCTCAAAGCGCTGACACCACAAAATTCTCATATTATGTATCACACAAATTTACCATGGATTAAATATACAAGAAAATATCTTTGCTCCTAAAGAAACAAACACTAAAAATTTCTTAAAAGACATACTAAAAGTATGAAAAATATATTGGCGCCACCAAAGTTGTGTGAGAAGAAGAAATGAAATTCTTTCACACACCGTGGCTGAGTGAGATAGAAAGGTTTTGTGCTCTGCAAACTCTATTCCAGTGAAGCAGTGGTGGACAACGTAAAACGATTGTGTCGTGTCCTGGAACTTACGTCTTGACATTATTTTAACCTCTAATGTAACGGGTGATTTTTTAGCTATTATCTTTTTGGCAACACTGGTTTAAACAGCTGACGCACGTTTCGTGTTTTGTTTCACTGTCAAACATCTTCAATTTGGTCTATAATTTAACCATGAATCGTCTTACAAGCGAACAACGCATGCAAATTATTGAATTTTATTATCAAAATGCGTGCTCTGTTAAGAAAGTTCATCGCTGTCAGCGACGAAGCTCATTTTTGGCTCAATGGCTACGTAAATAAGCAGAATTGTCGATTTTGGAGTGAATATCAGCCAGAAGCATTGCAAGAGCTACCAATGCATCCAGAAAAAGTCACAGTTTGGTGCGGTTTATGGGCTGGTGGCATCATTAGACCGTACTTCTTCAAAGATGATGCGAATCGTAACGTATCTGTGAATGGTGAGCGCTACCGTGAGATGATATCCAACTTTTTTTTGCCCAAAATGCAAGAGCTTGACTTGCCTGACATGTGGTTTCAACAAGACGGTGCCACATGCCACACAGCACGCGCAACAATGGACTTATTGAGAGACGAGTTCGGTGAACATTTTATTTCACGTTCGGGACCGGTCAATTGGCCGCCTAGATCGTGCGATTTAACGCCTTTAGACTATTTTTTGTGGGGCTATGTTAAAGCTCATGTCTATACAGACAAGTCCGCTTCAATTGACGCATTGGAAGACAAGAATGAGATACCGGCCGAAATGTTGGAAAGAGTATGCCAAAATTGGACTAAGCGGATGGACCATTTGAGGCGCAGTCAAGGTCAACATTTGCATGAAATAATCTTCAAACATTAAATTATATGGACCGTACTATCGATTCAAATAAAGATTTCATGCATTTTTCTGAATTTTATAGCTTTTAAAAAATTACCCTATATAATAAAGGTTATTCCTCTTCAACAACACTGAAGTAATAGTGAACAACAGTGTTGGCAATTTGGCCGCTAAATCTAGCTTTTTTTAAAGTCGGTTAGCGCAAAAAATTTGAACCGAACAGCGGGAAATCTAGCTGTTTTCAATTTCGTTTCTTTTATTCAGTTTTTTTTTTTACTTGAATCACGTTGGTTGATATTGTAACTATCTAATTAATTTGGCGGTGTATATTAATCGATAGCGTTGGCCGATTAATGCATTCACGATTTTCTACTCCTGTGAATGCCCATTTTTACACAATAAAATCCCGTGATTTGAACTTGCTGATATGATGCCAAAAAAGAAATTTATAAATAAAAGTCTCACTCTCACACAATATAAGTGTTACAAGTGATCATGTGACAAACATAATTTTGCGCAGACTTCACATGCCGTCTGTATACTATTTTTAAGTATTTCAAATGAACCTTGCGATTTCTGAAACATACAAGAGTACATACAAATACAAAAATTGCAATTTAATACATTCACCGGATCTAGTTCTCTACTTTTAAAAGAACTTTTCCAATTAATAATGCAAGTATTGAAATCCTTGTGATTGTAGATTCATTTAATTTGTTTTAAAAGTCGTACTTATTTGTAACAAAGGCGTCTCTTCGGCATCTCTATAACAAAAGTTATTAAAATTATTGATTAAGACTCAACATTGCCTATCTTAAGCTATCAACTTAACATTTATAAATGAAACGTTCGTTTTTAGTTATAGAAACCTATGAATACTTTTCAAAACTGTTCAAGCGATGAAAGTTGCAGTCGAGTAAACTTTCTAAAAAAGCTACACACCACCAGAAATTTTATTTTGAGTTAATCTTTTCAAGCAGAAAATTTAATTTGTTTAATCATAGAGCTTTTTAATAAAAATAATACAAAAGGCTGTGAAACATTCATAATTCTACTTAAAACATTCATACATAATTATAAATTTCTTTTTTGAAGTTTTCTAATTGTGCCAAGTAAAAAGATACTTGCTTTACGACTATGTAGTGTGAATTAAGGTTTTATACCCTGTACCATAAAATGGTATATTAAAGTTGTGCAAATGTATGTAACAGGCAGAGGGAGGCGTGGCAGACCCCACACAGTATATATATTCTTGATGAGCATCGAAAGGCGACCCCATCTAGCCATGTCCGTCTGACTGTCCGTCCGTCCGTATTAACGCACGGATATCGTAAACGGTTAGACCTACAATCAACCAATTTGGCACGATGACTTCTAATCCATAAGTATAACGGGTTTATTTTTTTTTCGATATTCAACTTATAACATATACCTGCCATAGGAACGATCAGTCGAAAAAACACATTTACTGAGAAAAAAATTTTTGTTTAATAAGAGATCGTTACCAAATTTTTGGATTTAATAATTCTATGTAGTCTCCAAACATATACCTGAATATAATAAATATCGATTTACTATATCATATAGCTGTCATAGGAACGATCGACCGAAAAATATCACTTACTGAGAAAACCTTCTATGTTTATTAAGAAATTGTAACCAAGTTTTGGATTTTATAATTCTATATTCTATATATCTATTCATACACCTGAATACCATAAATATTGGGTAACTATAACATATAGATACCACAGGATCGATTGGCCGCAAATTTATTTTTCATGTCGATACCGTTATATAATTAGTAAAAATATTTCAAAAAAAATATATATATAGTGTATTTGGCATTGGGTAGAGGGTATTCTATAGTCGTGTAAGCCCGACTATAGCCACTGCCTTTCTAGTTTTAAATTCAAAATTTGAAAAAGTAAAATGCCAAGTTGGTCAGTACTTCATAGCCATTCAAAGTAATCAAGTTGAAGTTGAGTTTTATAAACAATGAAGAGTTTCTTGCTGAAATTAAGTTCACCCTACTTTATCTATTTTACATTAATTGGTAACGCACATCAAATAATTTATAATTATTTATTACCTCATTTATAATCTCTGTATCTTACATTTGCTTTTAATTTTGTAAAATCATCCTTAACACTCGGAAAATAAAAATCTGGTTAAAGACAGTAACTGCATTTGCATATATATATGTATACATATACATAAAGTCATTGCAAGTGTTTTACATTCTCTAATAAATATTTTAAGTAAATTCTTTCCGATGCGGTGTAGAGCGGCTGTGGTTTATCGGTGAAAAACTTGGCCAAGTGATTTTCAGCGGCTCTTCGGTCGTCCTATTTTTTACCATTAAAAGAGTTTTGCAGAGACCGAAATAAATGTCAGACGGTGTATGGTCTGGGCTATATGGTGGATGCATCAAAACTTTCCAACCAACTTCCGTCAATTTGTTCTGAGTCATACAAAATGTGTGGTCTGCAATACCCTGGATTGCTTCGTCCAAGCAGTCAAGTTGTGAGCCATTTCACCGGCCTTTGACTATTATCGTTTGCATTGAATATTCTCGTATTTAATCCATTTTTCATAGCCCGAAATGATTCTCTTTAAAAATATTTAGATTTTGTTGCGTTTCAGATGGAATTCGGTCAATCAAATTTCTTTGCGTTAATTATGTGGTATCCAAATATCGAACAAAATTCAAATTTCAAATGATTTCAAACTGCCACTGATTAGTACCTCCGCTATCTTATGACAGCTTGCGTCTCAGTCTTGTTCCACCAGCTCCTTTTCATCGAAATTTCCGGAACAGAATTGAGAAAACCACGCAGTTCCAGCGTTCTCATACAGCAGTGGTTTTACCTTTTTTTTAGTAAAAAGCATCACAAACTATATTTATTCAGATATTTCATTTATTTCTTACACCAAGTGTTTAGAAACCGAACTAACTTTTTAAATCACCAAATAGTTTTTATTATCCAAATTTGTCTAATAACAACTTAAAATGGGAAAAACTAGTATAAGGCACAAATTTCATCCAGCTTATTAAATATGGAATCAAATGAAATATATGGAAATTTTTTAACATTTTTAGTATCAACTAACGATTTGATCCTTTTTGAAATGGATTCCACCAGCTTCCTTGTGGTTTTTGAGGAAATTTTGAGCTATACCTGCGAAATCACTTTTTTAATTAATTTCTCCTGATTTTTTAGTGCATCCAGAATAGCCCACTGATTCTCATTCATATTTTTTCCGAATGACTGCTCCAGCGGTGACATCACATTAAGGCAGTTCCAAATGAGTGCACTTAGTCCAAATCTCGATTTCGGTTTTTGGTAGTTTTATGGATGAAAGTAGAAACTGGCTTCATTTATATTCGTTATAATTGGGTTGATATTTTGATTCATCATTCTACTAAAAGTTTCAAATTTCCGAAGACGGCTGTCGACATGGCCAGCATGGCATGTGGCCAGCCGATTTCGGAAAGTCGCAACTTTTAGTGAAATAATGAATAAAAACATGCATTTTATTATGATACTATGAATTAGCTTTAATGTGCCAACAACTTTGTTGTATGGGCCAGTTTCCAATAACACCCGCGAAACCCATATCGGAAATTTAGATCTTTCGCCACTTCCATGTAACCGCTGGTACAATCATCCGTCATGTTTGTGAATGAATGTTTGTGGGCACAATAATGAACAATAACACCTGAAAATACTGATTTACCATGAAAAATATGCTTAAATCGTGTTTTCGGAGAATTTTCCTAAAATGTCAATACAAACCACATATACAATAAGTTGGAGGAATCTATGCAAACTAGGCTTAATGTTGCTTTAAAAATCAAGGGAGGCCACAATTAATATTAAAATAAATTTTTTTTACGTGATTTGCATAATTTAAAAATGACAAGTTGATATTAACATACATATGAATTTTGGGTTTTTCGTTATTAATTTAAAAATTAGTTAATAAATGAATACACTATCTTAATCTAGAAAATTTTTTCTTGAAAGCTGTGTTAAAATTTCATGAAAGTGTTTCCTAATTTAGAAGTTATAACCATTTAAACTTTTTTTTAAAGGATAAACAAAGTTGCTGTGGCTGTGAGCCACTGTATGTATGTACATATCAGCGTTGCCATGCATCCCGATTTTGGCGGGACGTCTAGATTTTTAACTCAAAATAAAATGTTCTGCACGGGACAGGCAACGCATTGAGAGAAATCAATAGTTGTATTTTCTAATATGTGTTATCGTTCTATTTAAAGGCTTCCACTATAACGAAATAGTCGTGTGACGTAACGGCCC
The DNA here is from genome assembly GCA_037044495.1 of Stegana nigrithorax. Taxonomy (NCBI): domain Eukaryota; kingdom Metazoa; phylum Arthropoda; class Insecta; order Diptera; family Drosophilidae; genus Stegana; species Stegana nigrithorax. The sequence continues at coordinate 57,866 of JBAMBQ010000127.1, read as the reverse complement.
CTCGGCGAGATGCTTTTAGGGAAGCCTGGCTTGCTGATAAGATACAGATATCATTACTGGATACCTTATTTATGCACAACCATTTTATGATCTTATGAATGGCGGTTATTTTCTCTTGGAAAACGTTGTAGAGATCCATTAGTTTAACGTTTAAGGTAATCATAGACATCAGGAATATTTGTATAGGAGTTAAGCATGTTCGCATGGTCATAAGAACTAGCTTTCCATTATGAGCTTGCTTTGAGTCTGGTAACGGAGCATGCCGCTGTGTGTTTGGAGATGAGATCGAGTGGTGGAAATTGTAGTATAATGTCCAATGCCATAGTTCCGCCACACCTCCGCCGATCTTTGAATCTTTCTGAGAGTTTCGTAATAGGTTTTATTCTGCATCGCAAACCTTGACGACTGATATATAGAGACAAAATAAATTTTAAGTTTTATTTCCCCAAGTTTTCTTATCGATGTTTTGCGTAAAGGCGTTAAGGGCCACGCTAGCCTTCCTGGCTCTTTCTAGAGTGTTCGGCTTCCATGTAAGTTTCTTTTCGATGATACGACCCAAGTATTCTGTTTCTTCTAAGATCGCAAGATAGCAGAACCCTGTATGAGTCTCTCCTTTAACCGCTAAGCCGGAAGCCATCTGTTTTTTCTATACCTGATTCTCTATAACACTCCAGTAATCTTAGAGCATATAGCCTCTCCTTGTAGTTGAGCTTAGTGAGCTCAGCTACAGGGGAGGTGTTGTCGTTAAACCTTTCATGGGTGGAATTACCTCCCTTCTCTCTTTATAGAAATATAAATGACTAATAAGTAAGTAATGTATTTCTTACTTATATTAAACTCCTTTGAAGACCTTACTGCCTTACAGGGTAAGCCAAACAGTTGTTGTTATAAGTATAGTAAAGTATTTCCATTAAAAAAGATTTTATGTGGCTATCTTTCACCATTTGAATCTTTATTTAAATGGATAAGTTATAAAAATTACTGATTATTTACGTTTTTTTATTATGTCCCGTTTTTGAAGAAAGAATCCCGCTTGTTTACTCAAAAGGTTTAATAATTCTGCTTTTCCCGAAATAAAATCTGGCTACGCTGGTACATATGGTATATATTCAACATAAAAGTTTGGTTTGTACAAAAAACAAGTTCCAGATAAAAGATCATTCATATCCAATAGCACCTCCAAAATGGAAAATGTAATGTAATAATTTAATAATAACCTTTATCAATGTTCTATTTATATATATGTATGTATAAGTGGGTTAAACAAATTTAGATATTTTAAAGCAAAATGTATATTTCTTTATAGGAATTTTTTATTTAACAGCATGTTATGAAGTACCTTCTCGCAATCAAATGAATTATTCGCGAAAGGTGTGTATAAAAGCAACTTTTTTAAATCGATTGATATAAAAAGATTTCCAAATTAAACATTTTCCTTTTCAAGATATGGCCAATTGATCACACATCATTTTCCTTAAAAAAGAAAATAAATCTAAGTGTAAGTAAATTGTTACCAACACAAAGTTTTGTGCACTCGGTTGGATTTATTTCATTTTGGAATATTCCCGACCTCAATTTACTACGGCAGCAATTCAGATTCCCGAGAACATAATGCTATTTTACATGCTGGCAATGCTTGTACATAAAGTAAAAAGTAAAACATCAACATCAAACAACATCCGCACACACATGTGTGCGACACAACGCCAGATACTTATACTGTATTCACATCCATACATATATATGTATGCATTTAAAATATAATACAAACAGTAACAAATTATTGACAAAAAAATAATATTAATGTATTAATGTATTTATTCTAGACGCAACCGAAATCTCTAAACACTTTGTATATGTATAGAACGAACCCTTCAGTTTACTTAAGTTCAATTCCAACATTTCTTTATGATGGTCTGACTGTACAGAGAATTAAACGTAATCCTTATAGAAGTGTTTTACTCTATGGAGGAAATTTAAGGTAAATTTTTTGCAGTGGCATTAACATACGCAAACATATTAAAAGTTATAAAATTATATATATTTATATATATATATATATTTATATATATGTATATATAGTATGTTCTCGGTATCCTTAACCTTTCGCTACACGCAATACCGCAAATACTGCAGCTATCGAAAATGTACGTATAATATGTATTTATGCTAGTCCAAATGTTTAGAATTACAGTGAACGCTCGAAAGCTTAGACTAATTAAAACCAACGCGTTATATGGTTTCGATTGTCACACCCTTTCGAATATCAACCTAAAATACGTAATTTGGTTTGTTAAATAAGTAAATTCACACATATTACGTTTGAAAGAGCAGCTATATAGAATAAAATTAAAATATTTTTCACATTATAGAAATTTCTTATCAAAAAAGTCAGTTATCAAACCAGCCCAAGTATGCTCTTTAAATTTTCGAAAGTTTTTTCATTTGTAAAAGTAAATGCAAAAACAAATTAAATGATTTCTTTAAATAATACCGGAATAAAAAAAAACAAAACCTCTGAGACTGTAACTGTCATTAGTTATTATAATGCTGCTATTGGTAAATTTTTTGGTACTCATTTTGTAAGCAGTTTTATGCACATAAAATATATCATTCGGCTAAAATGCATAATTTTATGGAAGTAACATATTTATTAATAATTTATTTAAGAAGTTTTGAATTTCGTGTTTCTAAGTTATAATTGTTCTATTTATCTAATTTTTTACTTTATCTTATCATCTTCAGTAAAATCGGTTTCTATTCGTTGCGGTGTTACCGAGAACATACTGTATATAATACATACATACACATGCATATACATACTAGCAGACTAGAAGCTAAAAAGCATTATTATCTTAGGTAAAAATCAACATTCATACAAACTATGAGTACATATATAATATTAATGTTTAACAAACAAACATTTTATTAATATGTACATTGTAATGGAACAAATTCAGCCGACATTTGAGGGGATTGTTGTTACCTCATTAAACTCAATTTATTCAGTTATAATTCAATGTAGAATTCACTTTAAAGCTGCTTTAAAAATTTATTTTCATTGCTTTACATTTATTTTGTCAAAAAAAAAATTAAAATCTTTGATGTTTTTCCCTTTAACTTAGGAAAAGTTTTAAGAATCGATTTATGAATCGGCAATTTTTTTTTTTTTTGTGATAAAAATAATTTTTAAATGGCAACTCCGAATGCTTTAAAGTCGTTATTTTTTAATAATTTAAGAAATCTTCTAAATTTGTTTTTTTAATTTTTACCTTTGTTTTTAAACACTTTTCAGTTCACTTTTAAAAGATCATTGTATTACAGATAATTTTCAAGATATATGTTTAATTTGTAATGAATGTTGATTAACGAAAAGTTGTTCTGATGTATAAATCCCTGTTACGAAAAAAATTTCTTTATATTACTTATTTTGCGAGATTTATAAAAATAATTACATAATAATAATTAGTACATCAAAATATATGCATAAATTGGTTCAAAAACGATCAAAGTTTATCTTACTAACACTTATATTTTATACAATAAAACAACGTGTTAAGATATAGAAAGTTAACTGTAGATGTGTGTGTATGTATCTTAAATTCGTAGTTGATAATGTTTTAATATTTTAAGTAAAACAATAGGATTCTAATATTTTTTTTTTTTCAAGATGGCCAAAAGTATGAATATTTTTTTTAGTTTTGCTACTCTTTATTTTCAGAAATCCAGTTCGGTTTTTGCAGAGTACGATGCCTCATCACACAAATTTACTTAGGCCAGTTTCTAAATACAGTTCTGGCCATGTCAACAGAGGCTTGATTTTTAAAAACCAACAAAAGGAGCCTCAAACTTTCGTAAAAGAAAGCTTGGATAAATATTCTTTTAAATGTAACAACACAGGTTTCCTGTGTATAGATTTAAAACAAAACAATTCTAATGAAGAGAGTTTGCAAAATTTAACGCCATTGTCAAACTTAAGAATTTCAAAATCTCAACCAAACATAGAAGCAGATTTTGAATTGAGTTTTACTCCAACAAACCCAACTAATATTAAGATAGAGCCAACTCCAGTAAAATCTATACCCTATTTTTTTACTCCAGCATCACACTACAGTTCTCACAGTTTTTTTACTTTAGACGATGTTGTGTTTTCTTCAACACACATCCCCCCCTTTAAAAGATTTCAAAATTTTACATCAATCACTTCTAAAGCTTTTGAACCTTTTATAAGTACCACAGCAACGAAACCAAATAGCATTGAAAACTCTTTAAATATTAGCCATGAAGGAAAAATGGCAAATAAAAGTTCATCACCTATCGATCAATTGTCTTATTATTTCAGTTCCACGGTCTCACCCCATTTAATTACCACGATGACTCTATTTAAAAATCCGATACTTGATTTAAACTTATACGGTTCAACAGAAGCAACAACATCATTTTCTACAAGATCTCATCTGCATCTTGATAAATTCTTTATGCTTAGTACGCCTATCCCGTATTCAACAACGTCATTTCTCCCAATAAGTACGACGTATTCCACCATTGCTCCAAGACCAAAAGTGAATATATTATTTGATGAAAACAAGAGATCAATTGAGACAACTGAATTACCTAAAAGTAACAAAAGTAATGAAGAAGCTATAACTAAATTGAATTCTACCATTCGATTGAAAAAAAGATTAAGAGGAACATTTGGAAGATTTGAAAGGAAAAAGCCGATAGAGATAACTAAAGAACATACTAGATTTATCAGAACTACTTCGCAACCCCCATTTGATCTCAATAAAAACGTAACTCGAAGAAAATATCAAAAATCACAATTTTTGTACCAAAAATCAGATAACAGTTCTGACAACAGTTCTACAACACCAGTAGTCAAAAAAAATTCGATCTTGAACTCCACTGTTGCTGCAAAGTATTCAAGAAAACCTCTTGTTTTTTCCAATAGATCGAATAAAACTGTTAATCACTTTAGTTATGGAAAAGTAACAGATTTAAATTCAAATAAAACTTCGAAGTTAGATGCTAGTTCTAATAAATCTAATCGGGTTCGTTTTCAAAATAAACAATTAGTGCAAAAAAATAATTACAAAAAATCTTCACGAAATGATTCAGATACACTTTTAAAAATATCAAACGATAGTTTAAAGAATGACTCCTATTCAGGCCTATCAACAACCACAATATCGTCAAATATGGCAAAAGACCTAAAAAAACCTTTTCAAGTAGAATCCGCAGTAATGACTATTTCAAGCACCAATGAAAATAATCCATACAAATTATCTCCAGCATCCAGAAATTTTAGAAAATTTTCGATTTTTGATAATCGAGATGATTTAGTTAAATTAGGTATTAGCATTACCGAAGTACCCCCATTACCTATTGAAGTATACTTTAGAAAATCAAATATCACATAACATTTACTTTATAAGAATTCAGCCTTATGATGAAAACAAAACTTAAATTTTATTTCAAAATATATGAATTATTCTCTCATTTTAATTGTTTTTCTCATTTTTATTTATTTTTAATAATTATTTTTTTATTTTATTTAAAAAGTATTGAAAACAAAATACAGTCGAATTGCTCCCCGATAAATCGAAAACTCCAATAATTCGTAACAAACTGCTGGTCCCTTGAAAAAATTTCGTTAATTCGTTTTGATCCTCTCGTTAATTCGTAATTTATTCACAATTCAATGAACATAAAACCTCTTATAAATCGCAATTTATTTTCAAATCCTCTATAATTCGTAATGAAAAACGTTGAACAAAGAAAAAAAAGCGTTTTTGTTTAAACTACCGTTAAGTTTTGCAGACAATTTGATTGCCTCATTGTTCTCCCCGACTACATTTTACAAAAATAATTTTTCAAAATCATCTGAAATGTAAAAGCCTCGCTAAATCGTATTTTTCCTTTTTAAACCTTATTAAATCGAAATTTCGATAATTCGAGAAAAATGCTGCTCGTAAAAAATGCTGTTCCTGAGCAATTTCGGATTGTCAGGATTCGACTGTAAATGAGCTTACGTAGCTATATTATTTTTTGGACATTAGGGGTCTAACAACCTCCCAACTATTTAACCATTCAGAGCTTTTAATGAAGCAGACGAGGTTGTTCCTCCTTGGTAGGTAAAGGTTCTTTTATCTTTTGATGAATCCTAAGAAATGTGATCTCCTTCTAGTTACAGCTGGACATGTGCAAGAGGAGCTGAATTGAAATCCTTAAGACTCCCTTAAGAATCCCGAATCTGGTTGCTCGATTTCCTTATGATTAAACAATGCCCTGTTAAGGTTCCTATCTGGGATCCTAGTTGAGTTCTATTTAGCCTGATTATGGTTTTAGATAAACGTTGATTATGATTAGCCCATGTTTGCCTGGCAACTTCACAGGTAGAAGCACTACTGCATCTTTGGTTGTTAGTGTTTCCCTTAGGAGTAGTTTACAAGTTGCATGCGCTCCATGCTTCTCCTGATACTCCTAGATGTTGTTTAGGGTGCATCCAGGGTTTTTAGGGCAGATTGGCTATCTGATAAGTTACAGATATCCTTTCCGGATACCTTGTTTATGCGCAATCATTTTATGACCTCATGAGTAGCGGTTATTTCCTCTTGAAAAACACTGCAGTGATCCCTTAGTTTAATAGATTTGGAAATTGGGGTTCTTTCGCAAAAGTTTTCCGAATCTACACTGATATCCAATTTTGATATGTCTGCGTAAATCTTCATCGGGATGTTTGGTGATGGATCACTTTCAAGTCACCCTTGTTTGGAGGGAATTCCCACAGATACACCTTTCAAAGCTAAGAGATGTCAGAAAGTAATAAAATACACTGGGAATTTTCTTGTATGAGTTGAGCATGTTTGCATGTCCATACGAGCTCGTTTTCCACTGCAAGATAGCTTTTAGCTTAAAAGCAGCTGAGTGTTTAACTCGTATAAAAAATCTTGAAAATCGGGATTTTAATAAATTTAAACGTAGCAGATTGGCAGTTGATAAGGCGAAATATGGTGTATCGCGCTAAAATTTTTTATCACGTGAATAAATTTTGCTATAATTCATATTTAAAGGGTCCTTCAGTAGCGACTTGATAACTTCAAACTTTCAGTGTGAATGAACAGTTAAACTTATTACCGGTCTGTGACTGTCAGAATATTCAGTAAAGTCAACATTTTCATCATGCGGACGTACACGAACGAACAACGTTTACAAATAATTTAAATTTACTACCGAAATTCCGAGTCGGTGGCCGCAACTTTAAAAGCATTAACGCCAATTTTTTGCCCGTAATTCTTATCTCAGTAGAAGCAATTCATAGTGTAGTGAAAAAATTTGAGTCAGAATATTCACTGATTGATGTTGCCGTGTCAGTGAGACTACGTTTTGCCGGAAGTGTGGAGAATATTGCTTACGGCGTTCTCAAAAATTGGGCCTCTCCCAGACCATATTTTGGCGAATTATGCATAAGGATCTTGGCCTACACCCTTACAAGATCAAGCTGAGTCAAGAACTAAAGCCACTTGATCAATGAATCGACGCACGTTCTCAAATCGGGCTCTGTACATGATGGAAGAAATTTAAGAATTTCATCGCAAAATCATCTTCACTCGTTTTTGGTTAAACGGGTTCGTCAATAAGCAAAATATGCATTATTGGACAGGTGAGAATCCTCATGTGCTTCATGAAACAGCATTTCATCATCAAAAAGTTGCTGTTTGGTGCGGTTTTCATGCCGGTGGCGTCATTGGGATGTTTTTTTCGTCGATGAAAATTACCATCACATTACGGTAAATGGTATTCAGTACAGAGACATGTTTGAACGTTATTTCTTTGAGAAATTCCGTGAATTGGACATCAGTGATATGTAGTTCCAACAAGACGGTGCCACAAGCCACGCTGTGAGCGGGTACAACAATCGAGTTACTGAAGTCTCAGTTGAGAAAACGTGTTATCTCGAGAAACGGACCCGGCGTTAAAAGAACGAGAATGAACGAGAATTTGCCGTATCGGTCGAAACGTGTGGACGAGTTATCGAAAATTGGGTTCGACATATCGCAATCGTTCCCGAGGTGGACATATCAACGAAATCGATTTCCATTCATAAATGTTTTGAATGATACTTCAAGCCAATATAAAATTTTTTATATATCTAAGTAGTTTACGTTTTATTTGAAAAATAAGTTGTCCAGTCCTTAACGAAAGAACCTTTAGTTGACGTATAGTTGGGAATTAGGTAATCCTAAATTGTTTTATAATTTTGTAAATTCAAAAATCAGGTCAAATATTTTATTTTATAATCTATTTGCCAGCTTATTTCAAAATAATTATATGTATTGATGGTGTGGAGGCCGAATAAATAACGTATATTCCGCCTTCTACTTCAACTCATTTTTGTCGTGTTCGACTTGCCATGTGTAACCTCGGACAATGAATAACAATAAAAAAAAAATTTTCTTATTTTTTTTCACTTATTGTTCACTTTGCTTTGCTTTTGGTAGACCAAAATTGAAAGATCGGCACCTCAGACTATTTCAAAGCGTGAAAATCAATTTTATCCCTCATGCTCTCTGTCCTTACCGCAAATTGAACAACGTAAAACTTCTACTTTTTATTCTGTAATCCCATTTCTGAATTTGTAGGGGCCGAATAAATAATCAACACTAATGTTGTTTCGACTCTCTGCTTTCTTCTATATTCCTCTTTTAACGAAACAATAGCTTATAATTATAGCTTAACATAACAATGTAACTTAATATATGTGACATTTACCAGAATAACATAAGATGATATGAGAATATAACCAGAGACAACTTATACATAGATAGTGTACCAGAGCAATGTTACGACCACTGTTAAGTTTTCAAGCTAGGTGCCGCCGGGCAGGGTAAAAGACGAAGCAAAAACTGGGCGTCTTGTCTGACTTCGCTTTGCTTGTTCTCTTTTTGTCCCTTTTCCTCATTTAAATGTGTTGCTTACGCTCACACTACCTACGGTAGTCGTTTGTCTTCGGTCAGTGTCTAATTCCTTAGCAATTGGCACTTCTTCCCCACATATATTTGTCCCCTTTGCCTAAATGCGATCGCATTTCATTTGTTTCTCGCTCTCACACGTCACAATGTGCTACTTGCACTAATGTGACATTAGACAATCGTTTGTTCTGTGATTTTTTTGTGTGCGCTTTCGTGTGTTGTATTGCTTCCCTTATGCTTGTTCCCCTCGCCTAAATGCGATTGGACCCCGCTGTTGTGCTAATGATTTTCGTTGCTTGCTGATTCTGCTTTTTTGCAATTATGATCGCTGGTACGATATTAAAATTCAATAAAAATATTACACGCAAATGATGCGTTGTGTTATGAATTTTTTTATTTAATATAGTTGGGATGGTATATTGCTGTTGTTGTTTGAAGCTTTGTATTTAGCAAGGACAATATGTGGGAAAACCGATCCATATTACAATTGCTAAAGGCACTTGTGCACTGCGCAAAGTGTGTGCATGCGCAATGCGCTTAGTTGTTGCGCCGATGTGCGTTTTAAAATTGGCTAATTTTGGCTATGCCACGTGTAGGTCAAGTAGTTGGTCACTATGCATATCAAATGGAAATTATATTAAAATCATTCATTCATATTTTTCGACATCTTACAAGAAGACACATTTGAAGCGAATAGTAAAATTAATCTTCCACCAACTATTCATACTTTGTGTAGTCAGCCTGCAATTTCCTTATTGAAGTGTCTTAGCACTCCTCTACAAGTCAAACGAACTGGTGTTTCGATTCACTTGCAGTTCAGTTGATTGTCTGCTCAACATTTGTTCCAAATGAACTAAATAATTGCACCATATTTTATTAAATGTATTTTGCATACAATTATTTTCACAAATAATGAATGATTAGTGCAAAATATTCTAATTGCCTTTGACTTTTTTCAAGCGCACATCGAAAGAGTGAAGAAGCAACGTTGAGAATTTATATGCCCGTAAGAATGAAGAAGCAGGGCTAATATTTCACAAAAAGAAAGAAAAATAATATAGCTAGACAATTAAAATTTCTAAAATCATGACAAATTCGCTTATTTGTGTGTGTATACACATTACTGATGGTGTTGGTGTCCAAATGCATACACAAATTGAATACGACGGCTTTTTTATACCAGGCACACATGAAAAACAGAATGAAATTCATTTGACAATAAAGAATCAGCAGCAACACAAAGCAAAAACTATATTTGATAGACATAGAAATAGTCAAAACTTCAAAATCATGACAAATTCTTTTCTGTACGCACACACAAACTCATGTATTTCAGACGGTACCGTCGACCAGCGCCTTTTCATACCAGGCACTCATAAAATGTAGCAAGCAATAGGATGGTCTCCAGCAAGAAATTTGCACACTCGTCCACTTCAACATCAACTACATTCTTGAAATGCGAACAAAATGGCAGTTGCCACCAAAAAAACTTATATGATCTAGGCCAATCAAATCAAACGAAAATGAAAAGTCAGAGTAGTAAAGCACTATGGTACTCCCAACAGAATTTTGGGCGCCTTTAAAGGCGCCCACGAACAAAAATTTCAACTTATATGAGATGCGGCCTCTATATGATTAACAGTCTCTGTGATATAACAATACAATATTACAGTGCCCTACAGTGGATCTGTTACTCGTAGCTTTTGTAACTATACATATTTCTCCTTTCCGCAAATTTCATTCAACTGAAGCAAACAATTTTAGAAATGAGACGAACGCCCATAGCGTCGTATTTATCCCAGAGGCTTTTACTAATATACAGTATATATCGCTTAAGTGCGGGTCTGCTTATTTACATTTGTCGCATAAATGCAAGACATGTTGTGCAATTTGTTTTTTATATAAATTTTTTCATAGAAAATGGATCCCTTAAATGCAAACCGCTTAAATATATGTTCTGCATAATTACAATCAATTATCATCATTTGAAAATGAAATTTCATACAATTCTGAATGCATAAATGCAACGCCATCTACGTTTGGCTTTTAACTTAATCAATCACTTTGGCGTGATTTTATAAAAATGTATTACTTTGAATAACAATTGATTTGAAAAAATTTTTGCCAATTAAATGAGGAACAAAACGTTACAGGTTAAAGACAAGATAAAATGAATAAAAGATTATAATAGAGGAGTGCATCGAAAGGAACTAATTAAAAAACACAAAATCCCGTAGTGGTATTGTTAAATTCAAGGATCGCATAAATACAAAAATTTATCTGCATTTTCGAGTTTGCACTTATGCGGTATGCAATGTATACCAAATTTCTTGAATCTGCTTCAAAACTATCAAGGGACTCAACCAAACACACAAAAAAAATTTCAACAGAGTCGGTCCAGCTGGTTAGGTGGAGTTCAGTGACATAGACACCGTACAATAGATTTTTATAAGAATATATATATAAATTAATTTATTCAGTTACTCAAATAATTAATTTAATTGAATGCTGTGCAAAATAAGCTAATATTGTTGATTTAATATTATGTTCTTTTATTGAAGAAGGGCATCCTGCCGCAAGCATTCATGAACTAGATCTAACTACAAGAAGTTACAAAAGCTTAGAGCTAAGTTAAACCCTACGGTCCCAAATCACGCCATCCGTAACTTTGCTGATTTTGCAGCTCGTGTAAGATATCAAATTACCCGGGTCCGGAGTTTAGCTGCAGAGCTCGTTATCTTTGACTCTAACTCACGTTGCTTTTAGCGGCAGCTTGCATATTCCTCTGATTCAGCAGATTGCGTCGGTTGTGTGCTGCCTGTGTTAACTCTTCCCTGCTTAGACTAAAGGTCGTCCCCGAACTTCCTCAGATTTGAGAGGACTCTATTTAGTTCTTCCCGCCGGAGTCTATTCATAAGAGTTCGCCTCAACCTTACGGTTAGATAAGCGGCAGCAGAGAAAGCGGTGATGCTACAGCAGATAAATATTTGCCGTGTCGTCGTCTCTGTTCTTATCTGGTCAATGTACCTTAAGTTCGCGATATTCAAGTACGAAGAAACGGTAGACTTAATGTTTCGTCGTGACCAGTGATGTTAACGAGTGGTGAAGCTGCAGCGACCGGTTGTCTCTTAGGGATGCGGTTTCTATTAACGTAGGTGGTGTTATTAACCTTTACCCAATCTACCGCTGACTGTTTTTTGCGTGCCATCGCTATTCTCGATGATAGCCGTGCTGTCATTAATGACCATGATGCCGTAATCAACTTCCATCACGGGTTCCATATCATTCGGTTTTGTTTGACATTGCGCTGTAACCCCGGTGTGCAATTGCTGCGCACAGGTTGGGTTAGCTGATTCTCTGCAGAATGTCGTGGTTGTTGTTAATCTGCAATCTTTGACAGTCAGCATCTGATTTTCGCACTCTGCCACAGTGTCGTCGTTGCCGAAGTTGATTATTGATCCATTATGAGAGACCGGGAGGATACTATCCTTCTTACAAACTATCTTAAGTCTAGGATATTTGATTATAAAATGTAGGAATTCATTATTTTGTAAAATCTTAACTGTAGCTACTTCCATTAATTCGGTAATACTTATACTAGTGATTTGCTCATTAATAATATTTTTTAAATCATTGTCATCAAGAATTGTTGGGTTTATTACATTTATTTTGGCCAGAGTTATGGACAAAATTAGATTTTCAATTTCGGAGGCCAGAATTCTACTTCTGGTTAGCAGGATTTCATAGACATGTGCGGTGTCGATTTGCCTATTTTTCTCAATATTCACTATTTAATTTACTGTATTAGTTAACTGGTTGATTTGGTCCTGTATTTTAGTATTAATAAGTCTTTGTCTGTTGTTGTTCTTGAATAGTTGTGATTGTCCCGTCTTTAGTTGTTGGCATTCCAGCAACCACCTTCAGGGCTGTTCATAGAAAGTTTATGCTTCGCGCGTATCTGTGGTGCACGTTGATAGTCGCAAGGAGTGTGTCCAAATGTTTTGTGTCAATTTCCATAACTTTCCGCATGTGCGACTGCGGGAATAGTTTCGTAATGTTTTCAGTTTCCTTTACAATTTTTTCGTACATGGTCAGGTCTGTTGTGTGTCGAAGATAGTCGACGTCCTGCCAAATGATAGTGTCTCCGTCTCGTATTGGGATGTAGCTGGATTGGGTGTAGTCTGTCAGTCCGGCTGTCGCCGTTGAGGTAAGCAATAGTATAAGTAGTATCCTAGTTTATGTTGTCTTTATGGACCATCTTTCCTTTTATGAGAACGGTTGTACCTAAATCTGCTTCTATTATCCCTTCAGTACATAAGGGTGTAAGTTTGTTCCCTAGTCTGCGATTGTTTTTTACAAGTACCCATTCTCCCACACGGGAGGTTCTATTTTGCCTTGATTCATTGTTTCTGGGCAGTTGAACTTCATGTGACCTTTTTTTTCTTTAATTTGTTCTTTGAACTCTGGTGAGACTGAGTGGATTACGACTATGGGTCTTTTGTTTGTTACCGATTGGATAGTTCTATTATATTCAATAGTGGCTTGTAAGATTAGATCAGCTGTATCGTCGATTTTCCTTTCAAGTTTAAACACCTAGCTATTTCTAATAGGGTGCTATGAAACCTTTCTACCTGTCCATTTGATGTACTATGTAGGGGTGGTGCATTTGAGACTTGAATATTGAAACGATTTGAGAGTAACGTCTTTATTGTTTTTGAATTCAATGTCGGTTCATTGTCATAGAATATGATTTTTGGCCTAGGGTATAAATTTAGGAGGTACATTATAGGTATTTTAACATCAGATATTGTTCGAGAAGGTATGGGTTCAAGTTAGAAAGTATTTTTTGTCCGTTGAGAATATGTCGACATGAAGTATCTCACCTGCATACGAGGGCGAGGGTGTTTCACCCAGTATTTGCTTCTTTGGATGTCTGTCATACTTTGATTTTTCACAGACTCTACAGTTTTCAATGACCTCGTGTGTTATTTTCGTCATTTTAGGAAAGAAATAGTCAACATGATTTTTTTAATATTTTCTTGGGCCGCCCTGTGAGCACGGTTGTGTTCTGCGACTAAAATTTCTCTTTGATCATTCTTATCAAAAATGTCTGCTACGAATTTTTCTGTATGCCAGAACCTCGTATTTGGGAAGCTATTTATAAGTGCATGTTGAATGTAGGCTAGTGTTGGTAAGTCACAGTGGATAGCATTTACCACATCCGGGTATACGAATTTTTTCGATGAGTCCATCGCGATTTTTTATTTATACACAGTGTCTAGTTTTTTCATTAAACAATATGAAAGCGTGGGTCGAGGCTTTTTGAGCTTCTTCAATAATTATTTGGATCCTAAAACAATTTACCGGCTTGTCCGTTTTTTCGATAGTACGTATACTATACTAGCGATGACTCACTATGAATTGTCGCTATGTCTGATTCAGGGGCATTGTCTAACGCATGAATGTTTTGGAGGGACAATGCGTCAGCCATTTTCTTTGCCGGGTTTGTAGAATATATTGGCGTTGTGTTCATCGATATAGGCTTTCCAACGTTCTATTTTTGCATTTGTGTTTCTGTCTGAAACGGCAAATGTCAGAGGTTGATGATCTGTATAGATATTCAACGTTTTTACACAGTACAGGTAGTTTCAGAGATTTTTCAGAGCCCAGACTATGGCTAAAAGCTCTCGTCTTTTGACGTCAGAATGTCTTTTAGACTTTTGAATGCCGTTATATGTTTTTCATCCAACTTTACCGGTGTTTTTTTTTGCTAGGTGGGAACTAACTCTGCCATTTTTACCCTTTTGTCAGACAGTAGTTTTGCTATTGCCGCAAAATCTTTTATAAAACAGCTGTAGTAACTTGCCATACCGCCATACCTAAGAACGCCCTGACATTGAAAATGTTGGATGGTTCAGCATAGTTTTTTATAGTTTGCAGTTTGTTGTGACTGGTTTTTATACCACCTCTTGATACAGTAGAGATATTCAACACTATCATTGAAAAAGTTGGATTTTTCTTTCGAAACCCTCATATTTGCTTCGTACAGACTTTTAAAGACCCAGTCAACGTGTCTGACGTGGTCTGTCTCTGTCAGAAAATACTTACGTCGTCCACATAAACATGGCAGGTCTTGCCTATTTGTTCACGGAGGACGTCGTCGATGACCCGCTGGAAAATGCTAGGTGCATTTTTAGGACCGAATGGCAACCTGCAGAACTCGTATTTTCCGTTGTTCACTGAGAAAGCAGTTTTTTCGCAATCGCTTTCAGTGATTTCGATCTGATGAAAATCGAGTGTGGTAAAGCTTCTAGCTTTGCCTAGATTTGATAGAATCACCATGATGTTTGGCATGAGATATTTGTCGTCGATGGTTTTTTTATTTAATTTTCGAAAATCTACTACCAACCTCTTCTTTTTGTTGCCTAACTCGTCGACTCCTTTTTTGTAAACATCCCAGACGGGGTTGTTGTATGGGGATCTTAAAGGTCTTATGATTTTGTTACTTAAGAGAACTTTGATCTCTTGATTTACGTAATCAGCCACCCCCATCGGATAGGAGTATGATTTGCAGAAAACGGGGTAGTTATTCTCGGTGCAAATAATGCCGACTATGTTTGTGTTGAATGGCAATGACTCGTTAGAGTCAGCCAATGTTTTTATTCTTCTTCGAATCATTTTTAGAAATTCTGTTTTTATTTGTGGGGAAACATCTGTTTCATCTATTCTAGTGAAATTCAATGTTCTCAGACACTGTTTCGAAGTGGATTTTTCTATCTTTCAGACAAATGGTGGCATTGACTTACGTTAGCGAGTCAACACCAATTATTCCGTCAAAAGTCGTGAGACCGTCTAATATGAAAAACCAAATAAATTTAGCGAGCATTTTTTTGTTACTTTGTTCTGACCATGGATAGATGAGACTATGGTCTGTTGGTATCACGCTTGTCAATTCTTTTCGGGGTCGTATATAGTTTTTTCGACGCCCCCGTATCAATTAGAAGTTTTATTGTTTTCCCTGCGATGGTCCGTTTTATGAACGGAAGCAGGGACTTGCCCCTAAAAAATTCACATGCTCATACTCGGAGTATGTGTCATCTTTGCACTCGGCCACCTCGGCTTCGGCAAGTGGCTCGCACCGTTGGGATTCCTGACTCTGGCGTTGTTCCAGTGACATATGATTTACCGTTTGTTGTCTTCTATCCGATGTTCTTTCGGATTAATTTTGCCGCTTAGCCGGTTGCCGATAATCCTGGTTTTCCTTCTTCTACCACGCCGTCTTTTGTCGGAATCGAGCAGAAGGCGGATCGACGTACATGGGTTCTATCAGGTCCTTTCGGCCGGCATTTTGATGTCCTTTGTTTTAGTTCTGTTTTTCGTACTAGGCATTTTTCTCCTGTTGTGCAGGGTTTCGTTGCTTACTATCATGTGGAGGGAGTTGTGATTTTTGTGCTCTTTCTTCTGAAGCCCTTGCATAATTCATAGCGAACATGTACCTTTCATGGTTCGCTTCGGCTTCTTGAGCTAGAGCTACTGCAGTAGGTAAATGGGTGAATCGGGCAGAAAAGAGAATATCGCTGAAGGATTTCTTAAGGCTGGACACAAATACCCGCAAAGCGTCTGCTTTATATTTTTCGTTCATGGTGGCCGCTATGGTCGGCTCGTATGACACGATCGTTTTGTTTGTCAGCAATGTAAACTTATTTTTAACCTCGTCATATTGTGGAATAGTTAGCTGTCCTTGTCTGAGTGTAGCAAGTTCTTGTTCTATCAGATATATCGGTCGCTTTTCTGCGTAAGAAAAATCGAGCCTACTAATTATGACCTTAAAGTTTAAAACGGTGCCAAAGGAAGCTAACACAGCATCAGCAGCCCCTCGTATTTTATTTCTGATTATGGCCAAAGCCTGATAATGTTTCGAACTACCATTATGGGGTTCAAACAACCCCATTATAAAGTTACATGGTGAAATAACCATTTTGTTTAAAAAAGAGGAAAACAAAATTGACGCAACTTTCTTAATACGGAGAGCAGTTCGACACGCACAGTTTAATTATTTGTGATTTATACCAATTATCAAACACAGATTCAACAATTCTTAATACAAGATTCAATTCTACAAGGTAAGTTCCAAAGTAAACAGGACTTTTTGAATCTAGCGCCCTCTAGTGGCGCCATCTATATGTCAACTGGTGCGTTAGAATCTGCTATCGTTTATCGACTTCCAGTAAAAATTTCATGACATTTCATCTATTGGAAGTGAGGTTATTGCGTTTTAAGTGTCAGTATGTTTTTGTCATCGGTGCAAGCCTTTTGAATGGCCTCTACGTCTGCATAACGCTTTCCTTTCATCGGCAAATGCATTTTTCCGAAAAGGTAGAAGTCGCACGGTGCCATATCAGGTGAATACGGGGAGTGGTTGATGGTTAAAATGTGATTTTTGGTCAAATAGTCGGACACAAGCGTCGATCGATGAGACGGCGCATTATCGTGCAACAAACGCCAACTTCCATCTTCTCGCACTTTTTTTTCTGTTTACTTTGGAACTCACCTTGTATTTAGTCATTTTAAGAAATAATGAAATAAAGGAGCAACATTTATTTATAAGCATTACTTAAACGCCATACTTTTATTTCACAGATTAGCAAAACTCAGTAGCTATCCTTACGGAAAATGAGCTCACTCCGGCCACCCCAGATTATTTCAATATATAACAGCCCTTAACAACCCTTTCTTCTTTTTAATTGATTGATGTAAATATTTTTTTTGCTCCATTAAGGAAACATGGTTTCTTCAGTATAGAGTTGAAGCTTTGTTTTATTGATGCTGTCTTTACGCAGTTGTACAATATGGAAGTTGTTATCACCGATTTGTTATTGGAATTTTGGTGGAGGTTTGGCCAGTTTAACAGCTTTTTTTCCTACTTTGTCAATCGGCGTTGTTATTACTTAGAAGGACCAGTTGGTTATTGTCTAGAAATTGTTCCAGCAATATCGTCCCGTTCGAGTGATTTGAAATTATTTTCTTGCTTTTGTTGAGAACTGCGCTTACGTTTACTAATATATATGTAAAGGTCAATGCCGGTCTGTACGACCTCAGCTTGAGATGAGTCGTTAGAAAACTTGTGGCTTTTTACAGTCACCGTTGCAGAGGGAGACAGACATGCACTGGTATTATAAGCTCATAGTTCTTAAAAATGAAATTTTATGAAAGAAAAATTAAAAAAAAAACAAAAGAAATTGATTTAATTGTCGGTATGCTGTGTGCAGTCGAACAAGATAGCCAGACAATCCCATGATTCTGGACCATTTGGTACGACGAAAATCTGTCATCACCAGAGTTTGCGGGGGATATAGCACTTTGCTGCAGAGCAGAGGTCTCGACGGAGAATCCTTCATTCAACTCTGGCACAAGTTGGAGGAGCCATCCGACTGAGAGTGATTTCGATGAAGTCGCAAAGTATAATCTTTCATTATATCTACGCTTGGCATGTAGAAGGGTCCTACTCCAGAGTTGTTGAGTGGGGAATATAGTTGTTAACGAATTCGACCTCAACGTCCCCAGCTTTCACTGCAATGCGACCGATAATTGTGTGATACGCTGCGTGATGCGGCGATTGCAGGCATCTTTCTTGGGGATGAAGACTATTCCATTGTAATAGACCTTCCTATGCGCTAATGCGTAAATAGTGTCCAACAGCTGACTTGCGCCGATCGCCGCCTGATGCTTAATTTTCCTGCGCTTTGCAGATGCTCCTGCATTAAGCCATGTAATTATGGTCCAATCCGACAGTTCAGAAAAAACCGCTGACCAGTGGAAATTCTATCCCAATAAATTTTTATCTTTCAATAAGAAAATTAGAAAAGCTGAACGTAAAAATTACAGAAACTTCTGTGAGACAATCAATACTACCCCGGCGGCAGCCAGTCTACATAAAATTACTCCCAACCCCAGTATGGAGCCGAATGTCTCACTAAGAAACGATGAACAGAAGACCATCTCTACTTCTGAACACTCAAGCTGTACCTAACTGAACCACCCTGTATCTTAACCCTTGTAGGTGGTTAAAGCGCAGAAATGAAAAAAGAAATTGCAACATTTTCCAGAATGAGAGACGGAGAAACGTTCAAGAAAATAACTCAACTTGTATTTGCCGCGTTTCATCAATTTATGCCAATTGCGGCATAATCAAGAGAAGAATCGCACTATTTAATATGATGTTCGAATGAAATACCAAGTATTTGTAAACTTAATAAGCCTGTTATTTAATTCCATATTGCAACTTTAGTTTAACTTTTCTTTAATATCGAATTTATGTTTGTGAAATTCTAATTTGGTTTTCAATTTTTCTTCCTGCAAATAATTTTTTTCCCTCTAATTTCAATATCTTAGCTTTACGGTTCTATTTTAGTGCAGTCTCAAAAAAGTCTTAACTTTGAGACAGTAACTAATCTTGTACCGAATCAGCATTTTAACATATGCAGTCTCAGTATGAAAGTTTAAGTGTTGAAATAAAAATTATTTTGTGGGTTGAGACTGTAACCTTCAAAGTGACTGAAAAATTCCTCTTCGTAAAGTAAGTATTTGAACTTTATTTATAATTTATAGGATTTATTAATGCTTCTTATATTTTTTCTAGACGAAATAAATTTGTGCGGACAACACAAGAACAGCTCCACTACTTTGTGGCGATCTGCAAGCAACATCCGGAGCTAAAAGCCGGAAAAAACAACCCGCAGGCGCTACGCGTTATTCAAAATCAAGATTTGAATGGCTTAACACGCTCAGCGGCGAAATAATAGACAAATTATTAAAATATTATGGTTTTTTCTCATTTAAATAAAAAAAAATATGCATTTCAGAGCCCATTACATTTGAAAAACGCTTTGCATTCTATTGTATGCTCTAGTCAGGCAATGCGAGGTACAAATGCGGGAAGTGAAACTTTTTTAGCGAGTAAGTCCAAAAAAAGGTAACAGAAATCAAAGGCTGGATGCTTCAGAGACGAAGTGGGGTGACGCACAAAACAATGCGCGTAGAAAATGATTGCCTACGCATGAGTAAGAGAGAGATAAAAATGCTTTACTGATTGGACACATATACACACATATTGCTGTGTAATACTTATAGATCGTTGCCTTGCTTAGCTGCTGCTAATAAGAGTGGAAACATTAAAATATTCCGAGATAGATTTTATATCAATGTTGTTGTTGTTGTTGCGCACATTGTGGCAGTACGCCAGTAATATGAGTGACCACTAATATGTTTACTTGTAATGATTTCTATAATTTTTATTGCCGATATTGTAATACTGTGCACCGGAGTCAATAGTGAATTGCTTTGTTTCTTTTTTACTTCATATACATTATACATAGTAACTATGTATGGGTGATATGAGTCTTCGTCATTAACCACAGATTTGAATTTTAGCGAAATGAACAGTAAAGCCTGTAACATATTTACCTCGCATATATGTGAAAATGGTATTATTTTAAGGTATTCTACTATCGAGACTGTCCTTTTTTATTATATTGCTGTCATTTTTTTATTTTATTGCTGTAGAAAGCTCTTTGCTTTGCATTGCTGTAGCTAACAAGGATGGAAACCTCAGAAAACTGAGAACATTTTTATATGAATGTTATTGTAATTGAACATATTCTGTCAGTACGCCAGCAATATGAGTGACCACTAATATGTTTATTAGTAACGATTTCTGTAATTATTATTGCCCATGTTGTACTACTATGCACCGGTGGCAATGGAGTGCAATAGTTAATTGCTTATTTTCTTAGCTACTTCATATACATTATGCATAGTAACTAAAACTTCATTCCTAATGTTTTGTGCAGCAGTTTCACTTCAATAGTTTGCTTATGTGAGTGCGGCACATTACTTTTTTTATTTTTAAGTAACACCAGCAGAATTATTTATGTTTGTTTTCTGTTTGGGTTATATTTTCATTTAAAGAAGAAGTGCAAGTTATTCACGTCTTCAAAATTATCATTTTCTTCACATAATTCCGCGCTCAAAGACAAAAACCTTACTTGCGAGTCGCTTATGACCTGCTTTTTCATTCGGTACATAAATAGTAACTGATAGAGATGAAAGTAACTAACCCATCGTTCACATTAAAAATAGTGATTTTGAGACATCATGAGTAACGGACTTACGGAAAAATTTTCACTCAAATTCACTTTTTATTAACTTCACTGAGATCCACTCCGTTTCAATTCACTTTTACCAATAAACTGGCAAAATTATAAATTCGTGACCATGACCGCAAGTGACCAAACCACAAAACCAAAAAAAAAAAACCCATAATTAGCAGCAATCGTTTGCAAATCCCAAATAACAACTAGAAAGGCAGGGCTATAGTCGGGCGTAACCGACTAAAGAAAACTCTGTACCCAATCCAAAACTGAATTTATTCTTTTGTTGCTTTAATATTTTGTATTCATTATGTAACAATGTTTCAAGAAAAAAATAATTTTTTTGTTCTTTTTACTAAAAGCCATTTTTCGACCGATTGTTCCTATGGAAGCTATATGCTATAGTAAACAATATTCAAGAATATGATTGAATATTACTTAAAATCATCAAATGTAATATTTGGTAACGATATCTTAATAAACAAAAAACTTTTTCTCAGTAAATGTTGTTTTTCGCCCGATCGTTCCTACAGCTATATGATATAGTAAACCGATATATATAATATTGAGATATGTATATATCTTGAAAAACAAAAGGGTTTCTATTAGTAAATGTGGGTTTTCACCCGATCAGGGTATAAAAAATAAAAATAAAAAATCGAACTAATCCGAAATCGAACCACCAGTAAAAAAAAACTATATAAAAGAATATATACTATAATATAAGTAAATAAATTAAAATAAGGAAAACTATTAAAAAATTAAAATAATAACAAATACTGAGGCAAAAATACCGGGGCGGATTTCAGCCATAGTCCAGCTTATAGACATTATTAAATGTCAAAATAACGACTATAATCATTAAGTACGCAAACCCCTAATTGATTAAAAGCAATAAAAAAAATCATGTATGCAGTTCACATACGATCGAAGTGAAACCTAAATAGCACGAGAATGAGAAGAATAGGATTTATTTAATAAAATATTGGTACCAAATTAAAAAATCAAATTTAAATATGGCAAAAATGATTTCTACATAAAATTGGTAACTATTAATTCAAAACACCTTAAAAAGGTTCTTAAAAGTAGAAATGACATGCTTTGCATTGGTTTTTTCTTTAAATACATTTTTGCTATATTTGCCAATTGTTTAATACACCACTATTAGCAATACCAATTTCTTTATTTTCAATGCATTTGTATGTTATGTTCAACACTTAAAACGTGTTGTGAGCACACTTAAGTTATATATATTCAATCTAATTTAAATGTAGGTAAAGGTATGCATTTTGTATATTTTCATAAGTCCCTCGCAAGATTGGAATGCATGCCGCAAAATGATTAAAAACACTCACGACATCATGTAAGCTGGACAGCGCCCGCACTACTGAGCCACCTATTTTGACTTCACTTAATTATGTATATAATTACAGAAGTCGTTACTAATAAACATATTAGTAGTTACTCATATTGCTGGCGTACTGACAGAATATGTTCAATAACAATAACATTCATATAAAAATGTTCTCAGTTTTCTGAGGTTTCCATCCTTGTTAGCTACAGCAATGCAAAGCAAAGAGCTTTCTACAGCAATAAAATAAAAAAATGACAGCAATATAATAAAAAAGGACAGTCTCGATAGTAGAATACCTTAAAATAATACCATTTTCACATATATGCGAGGTAAATATGTTACAGGCTTTACTGTTCATTTCGCTAAAATTCAAATCTGTGGTTAATGACGAAGACTCATATCACCCATACATAGTTACTATGTAGAATGTATATGAAGTAAAAAAGAAACAAAGCAATTCACTATTGACTCCGGTGCACAGTATTACAATATCGGCAATAAAAATTATAGAAATCATTACAAGTAAACATATTAGTGGTCACTCATATTACTGGCGTACTGACAGAATGTGCTCAACAACAATAACATTCATATAAAAATATTCTCTGTTTTCTGAGGTTTCCATCCTTGTTAGCAACAGCAATGAGGAGCAGAGCTTTTTACAACAATAAAATAAAAAAATGAGTTCTCTACAACAACTAATATGAGGTACAGGACAGTCTCGATAGTAGTATACTTTAAAATAATACCATTTTCACATATATGTGAGTTAAAAATGTTACAGGCTTTACTGTTCATTTCGAAAATTCATATCACCCAACAAGTTTAATATGTATAATGCATATTAGTAGGAAAGAAACAAAGCAATTCACTATTGCACTCCATTGTCACCGGTGCATAATAGTACAAGATCGGCAATAAAAATTATAGAAATCATTGCTAGTAAACATATTAGTGGTCACTCATATTACTGGCGTACTGTCACAATGTGCACAACAACAACAACATTCATTTAAAATCTGTCTTGGAATATTTTAATGTTTCCACCCTTATTAGCTAAGCAAGGCAACAATCTATAAGTATTACACAGCAATGTGTGTTTACGTGAGCCGTATGAAATTTTGTCTGAGCGAAATCTACTCTCTCGTTTGCTTGCTTCTTATTTCAAAATAGAGTAAATTTTATATTCGCTTACAAATCAGTACAAACAGTAAAGCATTTTTTGTCTCTCTCTTACTCATGCATAAGCAATAATTCTCTACGTTGCAGACGACCGCGCACAAGATAATGCGCATTGTTTTGTGCGTCTCCCCACTTCGTGTCTCAAGCATCATGCCTTTGAAATCTGTTACCTTTTTTTTGGGCTTACACCTAAAAAAGTTTCACTTCAAAAACCAACTCAAAAAGTACCCGACACAATATTTGATCCGACGACTTTATGTGGGCTGATCAGTAGCCTTACAACTGGGCTTACAAAACTTGCATGCCACTTTTGCCTAATTACGTATTTATAAATTTTGTACGGTTATGGAATATGCAGACAGTAGTCCTTCTCATTCTTTCGCAGGCAAAATCTAATAGTTTTGTCTCTTTTCACTGGTATGTCGTTACAAAATGTTCAACCGGCGCTAAAAATGTTTCACTTCAAAAATGAAAATAACAAACTCAACACATGCTTTTTGTTTCCTAGTCCGCTGCTATAACCATTGCCTACTATAGGCAATTGCACCTTGAGACTCGCCGTTGCCTAGTTATGTATTTATTGGAAGCAAATATTACCAACAAAATGCTTTACCAACAACAACAGGGAGTTGATTACAATCAAAAAAATCTTTATGCTCTAATGTAAATGCGCGTAGAGGGGGTACTGGCAACAGTTTACTGAGCTATCACCTCATCTGCTGTGTTCTAGAGGTGTCAAACTATCGATGGTACTATCGATAGTATCGATAGTTTTAATTTTCAAACACTATCGATGGTTTTAAAATACTATCGATAGTCGCTTTGTAATGTAACCTTGTGAACTTCATCACTAAAATTTCTATGGAACATTCGATGCGCAGGTAATTTCCCCTCCGAAAATTCTACTTGTTAAAATAGTTAAATTTTGTGCAATTTTACATTTTTTCGATGGTGGTGCTGATTAAGCAGGTAGTGCTAATTGTGCGGGTGGTGCATGTAGTGCTGAAGGCGTGTTGTTAATACAGTTTTCGAGATGGCTGACGGTAAGAAAATTTGATAGCTGATACACCACAGTTGTGTAAACGCATAATGAGTCCATATTACATATAATTAATATTTTTCCAGGTTCCATGAAAGATTTATTTTTTTCATTTCTTCTTTAACGATACTATCGCGATAATATCGATAGTTTTTTTAATAATATCGAAAACTATCGATGGTGTGACCATCGATAGTTTGACACCTCTACTGTGTTCGCTTCCCGGTTCTTAACGGCGAACCTAACAACCAAATCAAGATTTTACATTTTCTACTGGTTCAGTGTTGTTGAAAAGGAAAAGTTTGTAAAGTACGAAACCGTAACGATGATGAGAATTATCTTTGTTTTCTGTATACTAGTAATCTGGTGAAGTTATTTTTGGTGATTTTTGTGATTTTTTTCAATACAATTTCAATCATGCCATTTAAAAAAAGAGTATAGTTTTTCCCTTCGGGGTAAAAACATAGGATCATTTAATTTTGAGGATTTGAGAAATGTCATAAGAAATTGAGAAATTGGTCTGTTTTGGAATTCAGCCCTAGTGTCAAAAACGCTACCTACAAAAACAAATTGTATGCAATTATCAAATTCTAATTGATGCCTTGTTCAAATTTTAATTACATTACACAGCTAATATAACTAATATAGCCGCATCCTTGATATTCCATGCAATAACATTATCACATATCATGGTGTAGTAAATAGAAGGTGACGCCAAGATGTTACAGAAATCGGACCACTCTTATTATCTCATTAGAGCGCCGCCATATTGTATGTGTGACGTCATAAAAAAATTGCTTTTTTTTCTTTTTTTTTTGTCTAACATGAAATTTTTACGATGCACTAATATTCATATGCAGAACATTGGTTATTAAACACAATTGTTGTTTTATTTAAATTAATTAATTTTATTTGTGCACTGTTTTTCACTAAGTTGGCTTGCCTGTGTGTCGCGTTTCAGCATTTTCAATCGCAAATAAAAAAAAACTTTATAAAAGTATATTTACTAATAAGTAAATAAATTAAAATCATAAATATTATTAAAAAAGTAAAAAATAAAATTCATTCCGAAAGTAGTTTTCGATCCAGTGTGTAGAAATGAATTAAAAACTCTCGCAGTCGCTTTACCGATTGCGCTACATCCCATGCTTGCAACGCACGTATTATGAATTATTTTTTGATAATTTCGCGTGAAAATTTTGGCTGAAAATACTGATGCAAAACAGATTTCAGTCAATAGTCCGCCTAATAACATTATTTAATGTCAACAAATATAGATAACTAGTAATCCCGGCTTGTTAAATCATCTTCGTCTGTCAAACCCGTTAAAAGCATAAGATAAAAAGAATACACGCTTTTTCTTTGTCCAATTAGTAATTCCTTTAAATATCCTAATTAGAATGTGATAAAACAAATTCGGTGGTTGTTTTGCGCACTGCGCTCTTCATTGTCTGAAAATACTCCATTTTTTGCAAACATAAGAGCGTAAGCCACCGTTTCTTCTGTGTTTCTTGTAATTTTAGTTATTGTATTTCTGAAATGTGTAAGCAGTGTTTACGAAATTTATAAGAAATGACTTCACAGATTTTGATAAAAACTAAAATCAAAATAAAAAGAAAATCACACAAACCTTCTCCAGGGAATTACGAACCCAACAAAAAAAAAAGCCAAATAGGTCAAGCCGTTCTCAATTGATCGACGGTCAAACACATTATGTCATATATATTATATATGTAGATGAGATACAGAGAGACAAATAGATATAGAGCTTACGAGAATTATTGTCTTATTTGTCATTTCAACACAAAAGTAATTGATAGTTACAATTTTTAAATAGTTTAGATTACTACTTAAATCGCTTTTCTAATGCGCCAAACAAAAACAACCACCTATAACTACAATATTTGCTTGATAAGCTTTTTGATTTCCCAAAAATTGTGCAAAGTGCTTCGGTTTACTCTATCGAATATTTATAAAAACAAACAGAAACACTTCATTGCAATATCTCATTAGTGCCACTCTTCATTCCGAATTATTAAACACTGTAATCGGCCCATTTGAAATAAGTCCTAGAAGACTTCAGAGTGAAAATTAACTGTTTCGTGATCTGCAAACTCTAATAGAATTTCAACCACACTGAACCAGTAGTGAACAACGCAAAATCCTGCTAGAGTGTTTGAAGATTCCGTTCTATCTCACTCACGCAATGCTTCTCCCTTTTTCACAGCTGTGGATATTAATTGTGGGTTAATATCCGCGCCTAATCCCCTAAACCGCATTTCACTTTGGATTATATTGTTATTATAAAGACGAGTAGCAGTGTGATTTGCCTCGAAACGAGGTTTAGTTTGTGTTTGATTTTTTTTTGACTACATAAATTTTGTTTTACATACTGATTTCTTAAAAGGTAGTTGGTGTGCTTTATTATCTTCAAGTACTAAGTAAAAATAAGAAAACTAAATTTATTACGGAATAGATTTTTTTTTGGAAAGACATACCTACAATCAGTTTTACATAATTTAATTAAAACAAATAAAAACCACACATTGTTAGCTTATCCTGATGAAAAATTGAACGACACATGTTAAGTGACATATTGAAATTTGTAAATAATAATAATAAATTATTAAATGGCTGGCGAACTATATATTATTATTTCGACGGTCCCATTTACTAAACTGATCTTCTTTTAAAAGTAACTAAACTAATTCATATTATTTCCTATAAGTTGGAGATTTCAAATGAAAAATTTTGTTATTTTTTCTTCTTTTTTTAGTATAAAAAATCCTAGTTATATTCAATATTTCAACTTAAAATTTAAATATGATATCACAATCAATTTACAAAATGTAAAACCTTAGAAATCGATCTTTCAGCATATTTTCCCTCATAATCTATTTCTTTAATTCTGCATAAGCTCCTTCATGGGAGGTGGTTTACTTTATTTTTTTTGGATAATCTAGCAAAATCGTAAAGCCTGATAGCTAAGCTTCTTTATAGAATTTTCAATATATTTGTGTTTTATTTAGTCATAATTTTGTTTTTCTATTTCAGTTTGGCTAGAAGTTAAATTATATCAGTTTCAAAATGAGTAAGTCATGTTTCACAAGATCATATTTTAGTATTCATAACCCGACTACTGGAAATAGCTGTATATCACTTAAATGTTTTTTATATAAGATTTAAAAGCGCAGTTTTGGTTTTGGTTTAAGATGGACTATTTTAACCAAGGAAAATTCATCTAGGCTCGTAATGTTACAACAAAATTATATTACAAAATCGCTTACCAAGACCTTTTCGAGATTATAATACAAATATTGTTCTACAGAACTACGGTTGTTTTCTTAAATGTTATAAATATTCAAGAACTCACTCATACAATGTGTGCTTCTAGAGCACTATCATCATTTCATTTTTACATTGTTTATAATGTATTTAGCCAAAAAATTTTAACTTATTTACTTGGCCATTCAGATGACAATGCTGGCGAAAAGTTGCCATTTCTTAGCACCGATAAGCCGGTTTCCCTCAATCCCTCATGGGAATCACAGCTGAAGTCGCAGATTGCAACACGCTTTGAAGGTGAGTAAAAATAAAGCCTAGGTTTCTCAACATATCTTCGGAAAAATGTAATGCCCAAATAGTATATAAATAAATATCATTGTCAATATTTTGTGTTAAGCAAGCTATCAACCATAGCAACAGTGCATTTTTGATTTAATTAGCTTCTTATCTTATTTGTTAGATTTTTATCATTTAACTAATAATTGACTGATCAAGTTTTCTTTAATTTCTTCTATATAAAATAACCTGATATTTCTTTCATTTGACCCTAGTATACTACAGATTCCAATAATTTTTGTGTACATATTTAACTAATTAAATTATGCTTTTTTTTCTTATTTAAATTAATTTTTGTAAACTAAAATAGCTATCAAAACTGCTGATAATAATAATAATGTAAGTCACATTTGGCTTTATCGTAATCGCACTATGCTGCTTTAGGGTCCAACATTATCTTTGATTATAAATCAAATAATTTTGAGTTAGAGTTTTAACCCAATACGATTTTTAATATGCTTTGTTGTTCAGTCAAAAAGTTATTTTGTAGAATTATACTTAACTTGTACATTGAATTGCGTACTTTGTATACACATATGAATTGCGCGTTGCCTTTTTTTTTATTAAAAAATAGAAATGAATACTGTTTCATCATCGTCGCCATCAGTAACAGTTAAAGGTATGACAATATATTTTAAAAAAATGTTTATCGTAGAATAAAAAAACGTTTTTAATTTCCGAAACTATACTTGTTGACTTTTTCTTTAAAATAAAGAAAAAAAATTTTAATAAATACATACATTAAGGAAAAACAAATTCAAACAAACATTAAATCAGTATCAATATTATTACATTTTAAGTATTTCATTTATTCAATTAAAGGGTCAACAATAAAAAAACTTATAAACAATTTAACGCCTCCGAACGATAAATACAAACTGGTATTTTTCATATTCATCTTGCATGGCTTAGGAACGTTGATGCCTTGGAATATGTTTATTACTGCTAAAAGTGTAAGTACAATAATTCAATGAAAATGTATACTGCATATTATTAAATAAATTTCTTTTAATTTAGTACTTTGTTGATTTTAAACTCCATTCGAACCACACTTCTGGAGCAAGCCTAAATTATGCAACTAATTTTATGCAATATATTGGTTTTGCTGCCCAAATTCCGAACTTACTGTTTAATTGGCTTAATATTTTTGTAAATTTGGGGTAAGTATACACATTTCATATACAATTGGTTGTAACATAAAATAATAATAACTTGGTACGACCTATATAATATATTTTTCTTTTTTAGGGGTGACCTTACTAAGCGAATTGTGTATAGTATTCTTATTGAAATTGTAATTTTTATAATTACTATAATTCTTGCTATGGTTGATTCTTCAAGCTGGCCAGGGATTTTTTTTTGGACGACAATGATAAGCGTTGTCATATTGAACAGTAGGTAGAAGGCTTTACAGAAATTATTAAAAGTATTTATAAAGTACTTTTCTAGTGGCTAATGGAATATATCAAAACACGATATATGGAATGGTTGCGACTCTACCAATTAAATATACTGGAGCTGTTGTACTTGGCTCAAATATAAGTGGACTTTTTGCATCTTTAATATCTATTTTTAGCTCATACATGTTTACATCAAAACGAACTTCTGCAATTTATTACTTTGTGACCGCAATGTTGGTTCTACTTATATGCTTCGATACTTATTTTGCGTTGCCGTTAAATGTAAGTTAAGTACATATAAATATATATAATGTATTTTATGTTTTAATCTGCTTTAAAAGAAATTTTATAGACACTATGAATTACTGAGGAATAATGACGAAAGTAAAAAGGGTTCGACCGATGTAAATAGCGTATCTACTCCATATTTAAGCATTGTGAAGAAAACTTTGCCACAGCTATTCAACATTTTCTTCACTTTCTTTATTACATTGTCTATATTTCCTGCAGTCCATTCTGGTAAATGGTTTCTGTATCCTTTTCAGTATTTACATGTTAAAAGCCGTCGTGTTTTTCAGACATTAAGCCCAGCAACCCTGACTTCTTCATACCATCTAATCTATTTACCGATGTGACTTGTTTTTTGACATTTAATCTTTTTGCAATGCTAGGAAGCTTAACCACTTCCTGGGTACAATGGGTGAGTAAATTATTATTCGGCGTACAGTTTTTAAAAGATTTAATTAAAGATTTTTCCAATGGATTGTAAAAAATCCTTAAAAAGATTCGTTTTCCACTTTCAAAATTTTTTATAATTTCAGCCAAAGCCTAAGTTTTTGGTAATACCGGTTTTGTTGCGAACAGTGTTTGTGCCTTTGTTCGTGATCTGCAACTATCGTCCAACCAATCTTGTCAGAAACTTCCCAGTTCTGATAACCAACGAATGGATTTACTGGTTAATAGCCATTGTCATGTCATACAGTTCTGGATATTTAAGGTAGCTACTATAGAAGTATTTACAGAGTATTTGTCCCTTAATATTTAAAATTTTTTAATTTTTTAGCTCTTTAGGAATGATGTATGCACCACAGGCTGTTAATCCAAAGCATCAAATCACTGCCGGAATGTTTGCTGCCGCTATGTTGATAACAGGAATTTTCTCTGGAATTTTATTTTCTTTTATATTTCCCCTGTTAATTCAGTAAAAAAGACAAGGCAAAATTTGATATATAAAAAATTGCCAAGATATATTTACTTTGTATTTACTAAGTTTGCTATATTAAATTTTGATAATGGAAGATATTGAATATCTATTGATATGAAGATACTTGAATATCTAGTACAAAATTATTTACCTCATGTTTAAGCTTTGCGTTTTTTTATTTAAATAAATGAAACGGTAAAATAAATTGTTTTCAAAAAACTAGACGTTTTGTCATTTTATTTAAGTATAAAATGGGTAATTTTAAACATCTATTCTAATGGTACATCGAATGAGCCACTTTTGATATCATCAATTATATCGTGTGGGGCTCTTCCATCAACTGTGCAGCCAACGCTCTGCGCTGTCCCCAATACCTCTTTACATGTTCCTTTTAATTCACGAGCCATTGATCTAGGTCTCATGGTACGAGCAATTGATAAAATGTCATCAAAGGTTATGTTGCCACTGTGTTTAACTAATGGGAAAAGTAAAGAAAAAAAATCAATAACATTCACACATTAAAAATCCATAAATATAAACGAAAACATAAATTCAGCATGGAATTTTCTCCTACTATTACTGTACTGTGCTACTGTATTCAAAAATGAATTCAATTAAAGAAAACAAAATTTTCACAATTCAAAAATGTTTCAGAAGATATTGTTCTGAGAATAAGGACCCTTAAAGAAACAAACTTTCATAAAGAATACTTTCTCTTTAATGAATTTACTCATGTATGCGCAAAACGTATGTAATTAAACTGTAAATTTATTCGTTGAAAAAGACTTGATGAGGCAACAGCAATTTTGTACAACCATTGTACGATTCAAATTTAGATTTTCTTACTGATACAATTGCGTGAAATATAAGTTTAATTTATGAAAACATTAAATTTTATTATAATTTTATACTATTTTTTTAAATTAATTGACTTCCTTCAGAAGGAAAGATTCAAAGCTGCAAAAAAAAAAAACCTTAGAGCGCACCCTACAATACAAATCCCTGTACCCAGTCCAAAATTCAGTAAATTTTTATTTTGTTTTAAGATTGTGTTTAAATTATGTAATGATATTTCTAGAAACAAAACAGTTTTTTTTTGTCAGTCATTTTTCGACCGATCGTTCTTATGGCAGCTATATGTTATAGGTCGAATATCGAAAATACAAAATAATGGGTTAGGAGAGTCGTCGTGTAGGTAGTTGTACATCTAACCGTTTTCGAGATTCGTTTGTTCATACAGGCAGACGGACATAGATCAATACATTTGCACAACTTTAATATACCCTTTACCGTTTTTTGGTACAGGGTATAAAACAAAAATTTGTATTTTTTAAAAAACGTAAATTCGTTAAATTCCTGGGAGCTAAATTATATATGCTTGAAAATATGTTCTTCCGTTGACGGTCAATTTAAATTTTGCCAAAACTATTGCTCCAATTAAAGATATTTAAAAAAAATTTTTTTTTTATATGTCTACTCTATAAGTAGAAATCAGTTTGGTATTTGAGTTATGCTCATAATGATTTTGTGAAGGACCACACACACAATGAAGTCTCTTTAAGAGTAAATCGTTATTGGTTTGTTCTGTGAATATTGTATATAACAGCCTGGAATACAATGCCGGCAGCGAACATGCAAGCATCAAAACCTTTTATACACACTTACTGTTTTTTTGCTTTTTCCTATCTCGTGGAGGCTCTTTCAGGGCCTTAATAATTAAGGAAGCAGCAGATGGAACTACCGAAATTGTCGCCTGTCGGTTTTGAATCGTGAGACACACAGTTATTTTCAAACCTTTCCAATCGGATGTTGCCTTGGCAATGTCATCTCCAACTTTTTTTGGCGACTGAAATATTATAAATTTTGAATTACTTCTTTTTAAAAATAACTAATGCTACAAACCAATCCAAGTGGACCAATTTTTGGAGCCAATGACGACGTTGCTCCAACTTCTCCTCCAACACAACGCAAGTAAACTAAGTAGAATATCAATTAACACATATTCTCAACGCAATATATAGTTTTCCTTACCCAATTTTACTTCAGTGGGGTCAAATTTTGGCGGCATGTTTTTGGCTATAAAAGATGCGAACGATATTTAAAAATTTTAATACATATATTAAACAACAACCTCTCGCAGAAAAGTCGGAACGGAAAAAGAAAGTGTTGTCAGACTATTTCCGGCTCGGCAACATTGACAAAAGTACAAGACATAATGTCAGTCCATTTCGGGACAAATGGAAAGAAACAAATTGAAATGTTTAATACCGATGTTTTTGATAAAGCAATAACTCAACCTCTGGAGATTTATTGAAAAACCTCTAAAAACCATACAGAAACTAAATTTTATATGTTAATGCTATTGAAACATTTAAACTTATTTGATTGTAATCAAGGAAACTAAATTTCTATATTGTGAAAATCTATGTAATAATTGAATACATATGTAATCAATAACCACAACTTCAATTTATATACAATAATAGTAAAAAATTATTTGAAAGACAATTAATGTTGATTGATTGTTTTAAGAGTAAGTTCAAAATTATATATGTATCAACAACGCTAAGTTATGATTCTATAAAGTCATAAAAACTCGGTTTCATTGAATCTCAAGAAATGTTTTTCCTTTCAAAACGAAATTAATAATTTCCAGTCACACGCGCAGAAAGTATAAATAAAAAAGAACACATGCAAGTACAAGAAGTTGAACTTTTTAATGGACTTTTGTTTCAGAATTGACTAATATTTATCTCAATAAACTGTCAATCATTTTAACATCAAATTAGAAAGAATTTAAATAACCTCTTTAACTATTGCTCTTAATTTTAAAATTCCCTGCTCCTCATTCTAAAGAAAATTTGTGGTGCTGATTATATTATCGTTCATCTTTCGCTTTCTAAAAATATGGATATTAATATGATCGCTTTAAATAATTCAACAATGCGACAAAGATACACATATTAATGTGTTTATTGACCATTTTTTCAGAGTGTTGTGAAGAAATTTTAAGAGTGTACGAAGCACATTACTGATGCTAAACGGAAGTTACTCATGAGTAAGGTGTTTGAAAAGAAGTTAGGTTCTTTCAGTTTACCTCTTTGGTTGCGACAACCATTAAAACCGCATGTAAGTGTTTAAGGTCTTAAGGAGTGTGTTGCCTGTATCAGGAATAAGAATATTCTGCTAAATATTATTTGTAATCTCAAGTAATGAAAAGAAAAATATTTTTTGCTTTGATAAAATTAAGGAAGATTTAGGCTGAACAAAAAAATACACATGCTTCAAATGTTTTTTCTAGAGTGCAATTCATATCTATGATACAATAAAAAAGAAGAAAAAAGTCGTTGATGCTTCTAATGAAATAGTTTTTTTTTATTAATAGTTGAAATTTGAATAAAAATAATGGGCGTGAAGAGTTTAAACGCGATTGATGCGCACGCATACACCTACAAATGTTTTTTTTTTTTTCTTTTTACAAACCTTAAAAATATTAATAAATTTATTTTACCTTCAGATATTTTTGTATAGTTACAAAATTTGTCTTGGACGAAATGGCTGAAATCGAGGATCATCAATTCGAAACCGGCGACTCGGGTGCTTCTAAAACATATCCAATGCAATGCTCAGCTTTGCGTAAAAATGGATTCGTCATGTTGAAGGGCAGGCCCTGTAAAATTGTGGAAATGTCCACCTCTAAAACTGGAAAGCACGGTCATGCAAAGGTACATATGGTTGGAATTGATATCTTCTCAAACAAAAAGTAAGTTTTTAAAAAAATGTTGATATGTTTAAAAAGTATATTGATTTTGTTAATGTAAATATAAATTGACCTCGGCTACTCAACTGGTAACTAAGTCACAATACACTAGAGCTTGGTCTCGACTTAAGGTTCAACTCAGTGGTTTATTATTGTTTGTTTTGTAATACAATTAATAATCACAATTGTTCACAAACTATAAAAGTCAGATTTTTGCTTTTAATGCACAAACTTTATACGATTTTCTGATACATTTACCTAACAATGTCTAATGACGACCACTTTTAACAATTAATTTTAATTTGTTAGTTTTCACACAAAATTTATGTAAACGAATAAACTTCTTATGAACTCAGTAAAATTAAGAAATTAAATAAAAATATTTTATTATAAATTCATGCAAGTGGTATTGGTATGAATTGAAAATGATTCCATGATAATACCGATTAGAAATTTACAGTTATTCACAGAAAATGTTGTTTATGATGGTTTCAAAATAAAAAAAAAAATAGTTTTTTTTATTTGGATTTCAGCTATCGTGATGAACTACGATTTATAAACTAATCTAACTTTTTTTTATTTTGTAAATAGATATGAAGATATCTGTCCATCTACTCATAACATGGATGTACCACACGTCAAAAGAGAAGATTATCAATTAACTGATATAAGCGATGACGGTTACCTAACTTTAATGGCAGACAATGGTGATATACGTGAGGATTTAAAGATCCCGGAAGGTGATCTTGGAACTTCGTTGCGCGGTGATTTCGATAATGGCAAGGATTTATTGGTAATAGTTATTTTGATTTATATCTTATGATTGATGTTCTGAATATCTTTTTTTTTTTCTTACAGTGCACAGTTCTTACATCTTGTGGCGAGGAATGCGTCATTGCAATTAAGACCAACACTGCTCTTGACAAGTAGACTCAAAAACAACCTATGTTTTGTTGCTGCAAATTTCTGTTGCATTTACATCTGAGTAAAATAAATTAAAGATGCTGTTATAGGCTAGTTGACTCAACTTCTTTAACCTGATTCTAAAGATTTTAATGTAATTATAGTAAAGCAGAAATTTTAAGCATCTAGGAAAAATAAGCAACAAAATAGATGTTTGCCAATAAAAGATTTTTTACCTCTACTCAGTTTAAAACGTGTCTATATTAATGTGTTGGCGCTGAATGACTAAATTTTGCTCTCCAAAAACATTGCCAATTTCATTCAAAATAAATTGTTAGCACAAGCTAAAGTATAAATGAGTTTGCATTTGAAAGGCACTATCGGTGAAGTATCAATCATCATTATAACCTTCAAAAACATCTAGGTGAAGTGGGGGCTTTCTCTTTGGGAGTGGTGGGTGTTGTTTCTCTTGGTTACAAATAGTAGTAGTTCTATTAACTTCTGAATAAAAGTAATTACAATAATATGTCATCATAAATGATGTGAGAAATTTGATTGCGACAACTGAAGATCTATGCTTAGATGAAGCTCATTTGGAAACTTACCAGAAACTAATAGTTTAAAGACATGTCGTGCTTTATTGCTGCTTTTGCATACTTACAATCCAATCCAATCCAGGATTGAACTGCCTTCAGGAGCATGGTTGTTACTATGTAAATAAAAACGCTAAGAGAATCTAGTATTTTTAAATACTGCACTGTATTTAAACTACTAATGACTTCTTCGGTTGTTCTTATGATTAGTATAAATGACAACTCGGAAAATCATGGGTAGTTCACATTTCTAAATATATACATTTCAATTACATTATCTTAATCATTCACAACAATACATAATTTAAAAAAATGCCCAAGAACTTTCAAGTAGTCTTAATTTCTTCTGGTCTTGAGAGGCTTTGACAAAGCGATTTAAATAGGCATCTAAAAAGAATTGATATTATAAATTTGGTAGTTTAATGCAATGCCAAATACCGGTGACCCAAATAAAAATATTACTTCAATAATTTTTATAACATTATACGGAAAAGCAAAAACTTTTTTTTGTTTTAGATGCTTTGTCAACTTGGGGTATGTATAAATATATAAAAACATTTGGTAATGTGATTTTTTACCAACATATTTGCAACAAAAATGATCCAAAATTTTTAAGTACAAATCCCTACGTTTTTTTTAAGTAAAATACAATTAAGTTTTGTAACAAGCTTGTTTATTTATTATGATTTTCGCCATAAACTTGTGAATTCTCAATGTTTTGTAACTGATGAATATTTAAAGCAGACAACATCTTCATTTGTCCTTGATATAAAACGTCTGCAATGATTTTCTCAGCGTATATTGATTGCATTGAGTCCATGGACCTTAATTTATGTGCAATAATTTTACCAAAATTTGTAAAATGATCATCTATATTGTTATTTGCATTTTTGAAAGCAAGCGAAAGTAACTTTTCAAAGTCAATTGATGATATGTCAACCTTCAAGGGCTTCCCAGCAACATTTTCAGTTTCGGTAGAGACTTGGGAGGATGTTGAATAAGACCTTTTTCGAGCATTAATCTTATTAGGCTTTTGCGGTATACTGGTTTCCTTTTCAAATTCATATATCTGTGTTTCCATTTGCTCTTTTCCAATATTAGAAAGCTCAATAATGTTGTTAGAAACATTCATTGCTTTTCCCTCATTTGAATGAACGTGTTCAGTAGGAATAATCACTTCCACTTCTTTGATGGAAACGTTTGGCCGCTTGGGTATGCTAATAAGTGACTCGGTTGTCACTGTTTCTTCAAAAATATTTGTACAAAACTCGGCGGAAATTTTGTCGCCATCAGTTTGCTTTTGTTTCTGCAATATATCAGAGTCAGAATAATCTTCACACACTTGATTCTGTGCGCATATTATTGCGTTGTCGCTAAAATTAGTATCTTGAGCAGGCTTTGATTCTCGTTTTGTTCTCTTATCTGATATTTCCTCATCTTTTAAGAACATAAGTGATTCAAAGTATCTTCGTTTCGGACAATATGGTTCATATTTTTCTCCCTTCTTTTTAAGTTCATTATATTTTTTCAATTGATGGCGGAAGGCACAACGTAAATTATTAATTTTCTGTTTAGTTCTTTCGACGTTATAATGTTCCCCATGTTTTGTTGCCACATCGATCAGCTTCATGTACGC
This sequence comes from Stegana nigrithorax, assembly GCA_037044495.1. Taxonomy (NCBI): domain Eukaryota; kingdom Metazoa; phylum Arthropoda; class Insecta; order Diptera; family Drosophilidae; genus Stegana; species Stegana nigrithorax. The sequence continues at coordinate 20,053 of JBAMBQ010000127.1, read as the reverse complement.
TTCCTGTCGTTTAGTTCTATTCTTAAAATCAGAACAGTCCGCTTTCCACAAACACGGGCTACTTTTATATTCTTTTATAAAATCGTCAATGAAATCCATTTCGCATAAACGGCTTTATTTACTATTTGTAAAACAAGACTTTAGAACGAAAGTGATGGAACACAAGGTGTTTCCGATATGTTAGTATTGTAAAACGTCTATTTACATGTGTAATCGGAATTTCAGAATAGAACAGACAATATGCTATACAAAATTTATGACAAACTATAAAATCACCACATTGTCAATAAAACGCTGCTAACAGAATATATATATGTGTGTTGTTTACTGGCAGAGTGGTGATGATCAGACGCGGTAGGACTGTTACCTCACAAAACTTTGTCCAGTCGCCGGTTATGAGGCAGTACTGAACAACGCGGAACATATTTATAAGGGGTGTTTCCTTCGTTCGAAATTGAATAAAAGGTTGTGGAACATCTAGTTTATTCTATGGTGACAGCCCTTGGCATGAACATGTTCTCAATTACACATAGAAATCTCACACTTCCTACACCATAGCAGCAATTTACACGAAACCATTCTTTCTCACTTTGATGGACTTATTATAGTGCTAAAAGTTCTGTCTGACAACGTCTTAGCATACCCACATGGTAGTCTCACGAAGTAACAGGTAACCACTATTATGCAGGGAGGCTGTTGATATTATGGGCAGTTAGACATCAGTTGAAGCCAAAAAAAATTCGTATTGTTTATATAAGCAGGTGTCGCACATACTACCAATAAAGTATTTATATTTTTTTTGTTTCTATTAACTATTTTCTTGCTAAATGCTAAACAATTGAATAGAAATATTTGGGTGTAAAGCTAAACAAAATTAGCGAAGTTTAATTAAATTTATAGTTATATCTGCAGTTTTAAATAAAGTAACAAATTTTTGTTATCATAGTATAGATGTGTTAAAACCCATTTTATTTCAGGTTAACTCTCTATAAGTCTTTTAAATTATATCAATTGTATATTTTGTTGTTTATTTTGCTATGTTTTTCGAGTTTTAGGTTGATTCAATAATAATTTTTTCTACTGTGATTTAAACTAACGAGTTTTCAAAACATATGCAGGAAGTGGGAGAGCTATGCAATGCAATGTGAAACTTTCGATTTAGAAATGTGACCAATTCCACGAAGAACAGAACGCAGGAGTACTTCTGTGCTTTTCAATATATAATATATGGCTTGTGAATAATTATGCCACTACCATCATAGTTCGCTCTAGGTTGGCGACATAATGGTAGATGCCACTCTTACGTGATAACGTTGACAGCAATCAGTGTATTCAACTGGTACTTTATGTCATAAATATTACTGGTCAAAACTATTCTGTCTATCTTCAGTCCTCTATAGAATTGTTGTACGGTCCGGTTGGTCCGAAAAAGTTCATCGCTGGTATAGTTTTTCTTGAAATATGACATGGTAACAACAATGGATAGGTTTGCGGCCTAGACGAATGTACTGAAGTATATGCTGCAAATATTCCAGCTATTAAAATTTTCGTTGCTCAATACCTGCATCACTGCCTTCAAAGCGGGATTTATGGGCCTTCTAAACAAATCAAGACTGGTTGTTGAGATATTGGCGCTATGTACAATATAAATTCAGTATGCGTCAACAATGCGTTATAAAGCCAGGGGTCAGAGTTTACAGTGGGTGCGGTGAAATGGCGATGAAGAAATCTACTCAAGCACATCACAGTAGAGCAGAACAGTTTTTTATGACATGTTATTAAGAATAAATTAGGTATTTTGCGTTTTTGAGAAATGGTCCCTCTGGCTTTTGCGCTGTCATACGTTTGGAAGTCACTGAAGTCAAATTGTCGCGAATGCATTAATTTTCGGAAATAACATATTAATTACGTTTTGTAATGTTGCGAATCAAATGAGTATATTATTGTTGTTTTATATTTTCACTTTTATTTTGTTAACTTACAACTTAATTCCGTGAAAACTGTTTTCGTCGTTTCAACCATAATACGAATCACGTTTTAAAGCCATGCAAAAGTGAACTTGTCGCCATTAACTGTCCGAATGAATTTTAATTACGCGAAATTGTTGTAGGCCGAGATACATGCTGTTTAGTAACTGGAGTCTTAAACATCCAAGTATTGAAAAATGTCTTCGAACAATCCAAACAGTACTTTACAAAAAGGAAATGATGATATGTTGGATTCAACGAAATTGCCAAATAATCTTGTAGTGCGCATCAACCAAGATTCAGATGATAACTTAAAGGCATTGTTTGATACTGTATTAAATCCAAGCGACGCAAAACGTCCATTGCAAGTTCCTTTTCGTATGAGAAAACTACCGAATTCGTTTTTCAATCCTCCAACTCCAAATCCTTCGGCGTCTCATTCACGAGCAAACAGCGCAGATTCAGCATTTGACGCTGGCTCGCAAAGTAATGTTAACGTAAATAGTAAAACACATCCTGGCCCATCATCTTCTGAGATACAGACATCAAATGCCAATATTTCCCAAACTCAAATTCCGCTTAGTCGTCTTGCCGTATTTCATTCACGTGCACACAGTAGTCCAGCTTCTCTACAGCAAACATATAATATTAATTCGAGAACTGAGGATAATGCGACTTGTAATCAAGGAACTACATTTTCATCAAATGCGGTGGGATTCGGAAGCAATGCGACAAATGTAAACAATATTGAAATCGAAAGAATGAACCATTGCGTTGGATCAAAGGTATCAAGCCCTGCTTTACAACCATTTCATATGAAACAACGCTCCTATGACGTTGTCAGTCCAATTCAGTTACAAAATGAGTTAGGAACTTTACCTCCTGGATGGGAACAAGCAAAAACAAATGATGGGCAAATCTACTATTTAAAGTGAGTAAAATTTTTATGTATAGTACAATTTTTTTTGGTAATTAAATTTTAAAGAACAGATAGAAAAATGTTTTTAAATTAAACATTACAATAGGTGGATAAGCTTATCCATGTTTAGCTATTTTTTATGGAAAATTTATTACAATTTTATTTAACAATATGAAAGTATTTTTAATATGTGGATGTGTATGTATATTCATATGTAAACTCATGTTCTAAATGAGGACAACGTCAATGTACTTCTTTTTAAAACCCGAATATCGAATCTGACGGACTATATAACTATGACAAGTATTTGCAATTTTAAATTAAATAAGTCTCGCAGAGTTTTTTACTATCAAAAAGTGGAGTCTTAAATTGCAACGATACACACACTTTGTTTCCTGTATATTATGAAAAAGGGGTGCTTTAGTTTTGTCCGCTTCGATTTTTAGGTTTTATTGATCATTGGACATGCGAACCAGGCCTAATACCTGTGCCACTGCAACAACCGACTACGGCTTTATCTACTAATGTACTTATTAATAATTAAGTAATTTTTATTTTTGGTTACAATCTGTCTTAAGCCAATAGAGGTAAATATGATACGGAAAAAATCTGAGAAGCAGCCAGTATCCATTGGGACTAGTTGTTGTTTAAGAACGTTAACATTTACGCTATTATTAACTTACATCTATTTAATTAATATTTATTTAATTTTTAAAATATTTGCAAGTGGAAAAGTAGAAATAGTAGTAGCAGTAATAGTTACAGATAGATTTATAATTTGTATTTATAAGTATATTGAGTGGCAAAGTTCTAGTTGGCTTAAATTAGAATCTGTGAGGCAGATCAAGGACATGAAATTACTTGAGTTAGACTGTTATCCGCTTGATTTAAGGATAAGCTATTATTATGGTCTAATAGTCTAGTTAAGTACCTATTGCTGAATTTGCCTATTTCTCCCAGCAAATGTTAACAACTTTATTTACTGCCGTATTCGTCACGTACTATGGAGCGTTTATAATAATTCTCAATATTTTTGATTGGTATCGCTGCAGTATCTCAATGTTTGATGTATTTCTCTTAAAAATACAGATCAGAGACTGATGCTGTTGTGATGCTTTTGCAGGGGGTATCATAAGCATAAGTTACCACATCTACTCCGCTTGAGATTGGAAAGTTGGCTTTAAATAAGGTGTAGAATTCTGGCCCATCACAGAATAAAATTAACGAAAAATCAGAGAATGCAAAGAATGATAAGGCGCATCTGGCCTAGAAAAATATTTGTCCTCAGGTACTAATATCGGAACTATGCCGAAAGATGGCGTAATTCAATGAAAATTTGATGTGCATTGAGATAAAATATTTTAATTAAAATTTAATTTAATTAATACATTAATATAAACATAAGTTATTGTTAGAAATAGATTTTTAATTTTTGCAAAAACATGCAAAAACTTACTTTGATAATTAAGTATTAATTTATGAATTATTAAAAATCAAAAAATGCATCTTAAAATAGTAAATCAAAATCTGTGATATCCCTCAAATTATGAGATAAACAAACTTCGCACTAAACATTAGTGCGAGCCGCATATGCGTAGGCAGAAAGAAAAACAATATGAATTCAAATCATATCAAAATTGTACTCCACGCTGCCCGGTGGTGCCTGAATTTGAAACTGAACATGGATTTTTTATTTGCACGAAATGCGCTTTCTTATTCTTTATATTCTCTAGTAGAGTGACAAACCATTTCAAAGGCTCTGCATATAACATTAGTGTGAATAATATTTGAAGCATCTCTCTTTGGAGCAGAAATTTTTAATTTGAAGAACAAAAAGGCTAATAAAAAAAATTACAGATTATTATTTAACTTTTTGAAATGATGAATTTATTATTTATTGTTTGTTTTTGCAATGAATTAATATGAATTGAGTTAACTATTAATAGTTATAAATGTAAAGTAAAAAAATAAAATGTACGAATAAAAAAAATCATAAAACTTAACTGTCATATTCGCATAGCTGCCTCGTAAGACCGCACAAAGTAATGGAGGTAGTTAAAAAAGATATAAATAACGTCAGTATGCCGGTAAAGAGCAAACTCACGATTAAACAACGAGGTGAACTGGAAGATATGTTACTTTTTTGGGAAAGCCTTTCTAAAAGATACAAAACTTTGGATCAATAGAATGCTGAAATTGATTAGTAATTATCAGTTCCAGTAATTTAGGAATACCAGTATAGTTTAGCAATATTTCGATAATTTTATATATAAAAATTGTACACCTTTTTTTATGGAGTGAAAAAATATACGCTTCATTCCATATTTAATCGAAGTAAAATATAGAAGGTGTGGAATTCTGGACCTAGAACGCTTCCAATACTGGTAATATTCTCAAATACCTTGGGAAAAATTATCAGCAAACTAATTGGCCTATATAACGAAACACAATTTTGAAGTTTTTTGGCTTTGGAATCATAATTATCTCTGCACATTTCCATTGATTTTGGGAGTGATCCAACATTAGCATAGCATTGTAGATATATGTGAGCAATTTAAAGTACTTTGGGGGCAGTTTTTTAATACTTGAACCATAATTTTTTAATTTTGAAGAAGTTTTATTTCTTCTTCCACCTTAGCAATTGTAATTTTACGAATTGGAAAGCTGATAAAGCTGAAACGCAAAATGCAAGTGTTGTGCAAATGCTTCACAGCCAATCAGTCGCACACACACAGGTATACGGCCGTACGCTCAGCGAAGGCGGAGAGTGCCGTGCGAGACGATGACCAGGTTTGGGTAGCCTGCAGTCGACTGAGCCCACCAAGCATGTATACACATTGCCGAATGACCATCGGCTCTGCTTTCCGATGCCAGGTCGCTGCATTTCCACGCTTTTCTCTCTACTAGCGGCAAAAATCTAGCCTCGCCTTAAAGCAATGATTAAAAGCGTTATTACGGCCTTATTTATTAACAAATTTTTCTTTGAGACCTCAATCAGCTGATATTTTTTTTGTTACATTGGTTCAGTACTTTCGGAGTTCAGCGATAAATAACATTTCTCCACTTTGATTTTTATTTATGTAAATTTGAAACTTCACAGCAGCGCTGTATGTTACTATGATTGACGAGGTTTCAGAGGGGTCGCGAAGTTTTCAGCAATGTGCAGGTGGCGAGGTTATATGCCGATATAGACAACGAAGACCATTAGGTCAAGAATCTCGCGAGGATCCAAGGGCAAATAAGTTGGGTTTCCTTAGGATAAAAAAGGCAAATATTTTTAGTAAAACACTTGTACATTTTAGATCCTCTTGGATTTATCAGCCTTGAACCCTACCAGGGTTGTTTGGCATTACAGTCACCACCATCATTGAAACTGTGGCCAAGATTTTGAAAGAATCTTTTGAAATCTGACTGCTTATCTGCAAACCTAGGTTACAGCACCATCAGATCAATGTGCATGCAGTTTACTTGAAAACTGGTAACCTTTATAAAATTTTCTCAAAAGCTCTCCAAATTCTAAGTTTGAAATAAGACTTTTTTTCATTATATCAATATTATTCGTATTAATAAAAATTTTTTTACGTTCGATCGTAACGTTGGTGTTCCATACTCATGGTGTAAGCTGTACCTGCACACTTGACACATATTGAGTTTCTAGTGAAAAAATTTTTGTGTGACCGTATTTTTGGCAGTTTACGGATTGAGAATTTTTCCTTTTGTGGTACTGTGGATCGGACTTGATTTTTGTTTCCATCATGTATGTTTTTTTTTTTTTATGCAGAAGTTGTGGTAACTACCAAACAAGAGGTCTTACGAAACCAGGCCTAGTGTCTGTTCCACAGCTACGACCGATAATGGTCAACAGCTGCTTTATTTACTTAACAAAGATTATTATTACTAGAAGATTACAAAAACTAATTAATAAAATTAAAAACTAAATTAAAATTAATACAAATATACATAGTAAAAATTCAAATAAGTAACTAATTCTATCTAATTTCATTAAATCTACGAGTAAGAAGAGATTTTAAAGAGGAAGAGGAGGCTATGTTAGAAAATAAATGATAGTTAGAGTTATAAGCCAAACACATAACATAAAAGGGATCAAGCAGTAAGAAAGATGATCCTGCAGTGTTTAGTCTAATGGGCAAATAGTATCTTGTTGAACGCGAAGGCACGTTAAAGTTTTTTTTCCCGAGGAGACAAGGCGAATTGACTTTTCCGTTTATCAGGTTTTGAAAGAAAAGTATACCTAACACGGATCTCCGACCAGCTAAAGTAGGAAGATTAATGAATTTAAGGCGGGAATGGTATGAAATAAGGCGAATTGCAGAATACCAGTTTAATCCACGCAACGCAAAAAGCAAAAATTGCTTTTGGACAGGTTATTTAATTATATAACTATGTATATGAAAACTGTCGAAAGGGGCGTCTTCTTTATAGTTTTGTGTTGAATATTATGAAAATATTTTTAATTTTTTGTGTATTTATTTTTTTATTTTGTGTCACTGTGCGCTTATTCGTTGTTGGTGTTGTAATTTGGTTCATTCGCTGTAGCTTGCTAATATTTATAAATATTTTCTGACGAAGTGGGTTTACTTCACCTGTACCGTTGTTTTTGCTGAATTTTGTATTGCTTTTTTTTGTTACTGTTTTTTTTTATATACATTCTTGATCAGCGTCGAAAGACGAGTCGATATAGCCATTTCTGTCTTTCTGTCCGTATAAACGCACCGATCTCGGAAACGGTTAGGCCTACAATCAACAAATTTGGCACGAAGAATCTTCTAATTTTCTGGTTTCCTTAAAAACATTCCCAGATCATTTGAATATTTTGTTTCGTGATGCCAACTTGAGGTCGTAACCAAGAACATACTCCAACATTAGAGCCATAACGGCTCATTTTGATGGATTAAGCGCGATACTTACAGTTATAAGAGGCTTTCTCAATTCCGATAAAGCCTTTATATATGCTTCTTTTAAGATTCTGCGTACAGTCCGAGCATGAGAAAATGCCTACTTCAACGGTTGTCAAAAATTACAATAACAATTGCACGTTCAAAAACGAAGGGAAAGGATCAAGGCTTCTAAAACGTCAGTTGCTTTACAGCAACATGTTAATAAAAGAGAACAGTAAGGTTAATTTAACAAAATCGGATTAGTGTGCACAGTCGGAATACAGAAATAAAAAAAAATTACTTAAATAATTGTTTTTTTCTAAACATTCATTTTTAATATTGTACAGTAGAATTTGGTTAGCTGCCTCGACAAATATTTAACGTTAGCTGACAGCTGCAATTTAAACCATCGTTGACATTTTTCTTCTTTCTTCTTCTTAAGTCAATTAATTTTGCGCCCATCACAGAATAAAATTAACGTAAAATCAGAGAATGCAAAGAATGATAAGGCGCATCTGGCCTAGAAAAATATTTGTCCTCAGGTACTAATATCGGAACTATGCCGAAAGATGGCGTAATTCAATGAAAATTTGATGTGCGTTGAGATAAAATATTTTAATTAAAATTTAATTTAATTAATACATTAATATAAACATAAGTTATTGTTAGAAATAGATTTTTAATTTTTGCAAAAACATGCAAAAAATTACTTTGATAATTAAGTATTAATGCATGAAGCATCTCTCTTTGGAGCAGAAATTTTTAATTTGAAGAACAAAAAGGCTAATAAAAAAAATTACAGATTATTATTTAACTTTTTGAAATGATGAATTTATTATTTATTGTTTGTTTTTGCAATGAATTAATATGAATTGAGTTAACTATTAATAGTTTTAAATGTAAAGTAAAAAAATAAAATGTACGAATAAAAAAAATCATAAAACTTAACTGTCATATTCGCATAGCTGCCTCGTAAGACCGCACAAAGTAATGGAGGTAGTTAAAAAAGATATAAATAACGTCAGTATGCCGGTAAAGAGCAAACTCACGATTAAACAACGAGGTGAACTGGAAGATATGTTACTTTTTTGGGAAAGCCTTTCTAAAAGATACAAAACTTTGGATCAATAGAATGCTGAAATTGATTAGTAATTATCAGTTCCAGTAATTTAGGAATACCAGTATAGTTTAGCAATATTTCGATAATTTTATATATAAAAATTGTACACCTTTTTTTATGGAGTGAAAAAATATACGCTTCATTCCATATTTAATCGAAGTAAAATATAGAAGCAGACTTTGATCTATGTATAACTAGATTATTAAGATAATAATTTGCTGTATTCAAATTAATATTTTACGTATTAGTTCTAAAACTAAATATAAATGTAAAAAAGTTTACAAACAGGTTAGAAATTACCGCTTTATTGCAACCCTCAACATTTCAAAGTTTCATAATTTGAGGAAAAGTGTTAGACTTGCGTTTTGAAACAATAAAGTTATGAGATGATCTTACTTAATTCTTAATTTGATATTAAATACATAAGACTTTTAGAAAGATTCGTTCAGGTGATGGAAATTATAGCTCTTAGTTAACAGATTATATATGTTTTTTTTATTTATTTTCAATCATATTTTAACATTTGGTATAATAACAACAAAATCGACATGTTTTTATTACTATTTTTATTGTTTTTTTTATTTTTATTTTATTTTCTAGTCACACAACCAAAACTACTCAATGGGAAGATCCACGAATCCAATTTCGGCAACAGCAACCACGTTCTCTTCCGGAAACATTAAATCAAAACGGTTGGTTTATTAAAACAAATATTCCTATTGTTGCTTATTTGTTCACATGTCAAAATAAAAAAAAAAGTTTTATAAGTTCTTTTAGAACTTATACATATAATGGTAGTTATTTTCTTGTGGTCTGGCCAATTTTTAACTCTTTAAGATGCGTAATAGATTTAGGGATTGCATAGTATGAATTTGCCATAATATAACCATCTAACATTGCCCTCGAGAAACTAGAAATAGAATACAATTTTCTTTTAAAAATACAAAATTCGTGCACACTGTTCTAAATAAGGTAAAAAATTTTATGACCAACACCTGGCTAACAAATGAAAGCATTCTTTAAATAATTCAAATTTTAAAATTTATCTTTCATTTTCGATCTTTTTAGACGTATCACAAAGTTCGAAAACCAACGCGTCTGTAGCTGATAACTTGGGTCCTTTACCAGAAGGTTGGGAGCAAGCATTTACAGAATCAGGAGATTTGTACTTTATAAATCATATCGAGCGGACAACATCATGGAACGATCCACGAATACGTAAGTTAACAACATATTTTAATTATAAAATGGTACGTTAATATGTGAATAAAAAGAAAACGGATTAAAAAACCTTTTTATGTCTCTGAAAACACTTTCAAAAGTGTTTTTGTTTGAATTGCTATTAAGCACCATCACAACAATAGCAACTGTTGCTCTAGAATAGTAGTAATCCCTGTCTTTTGCACCACAAATATTCAGGGGCGCGAAAATTACTCAGAACAGTTATAGCTTACTTACAGAGACGATGAAAGGCACATTAGCCACAAATTGTTCACTTATCGCAAACTCTGTCGAATCGCCAAACCAAGAAGACATGAAATAGCAGTTTATAAGTAATACCATAAACTAAATTATTAGTTTAATTCTACCTTCGAACTAGTCAAAGTTTTAGAAAGTCATAATATATTGAAAGTTATTATTTTCTTGCTTTTCCCCTCGAAGGATCACTAAACAACACACTTTAGTCGAATGCTCTCTCTTTATCTCTTTTTCTCTCTTATCATTATAAGCTGCTTACTTGCTATAATAACGGCGAGTCAATAAAGTCTTAGTACATCCCATATTTTTAAGGAAATGTGCGCTTAATAACCTATTATCAGAGAATATATGCAATATGTAGGTGCATCTCATACAAACTGCGTGTCTTCCGTTAAAGTTTTACCTAAGCCTGTAGTTGTCGTTCCAGCCAGTAAAGCTGTCTTTGTCTCCCGATTGTCCATTGACATTACGGAATGTAATGTTAATCTACACTGTATCTAAATATCCATCGATTACTAATCGTATTATTAATAAATTTAAGTTTGCCCATAATGGATCTATATCTTTCTTTAAAATCACAGTTCCGGCCGATTATATTGCGGAATTGCTTAGGCCCGACTTTTGGCCTACTAATTGTATTGCGCATGAGTATGGTTACAAAGTTTGGAATAAAGTACTGCCTGTTGAAACCAATTTAGTTCCGATACCAAAAATTCAAAACTATTCTAGAGCAACAGTTGCTATTGTTGTGATGGTGCTTAATAGCAATTAAAAAAAAAACACAGAAAATAACAGTAATTATTTCTCAGTTATCCACTTTGTTGGTATCGTTTCTAAACGTTAGAGGAATTATTTTTATACTTAAAAGGTTGTTCCTTTGTAAATTTTCATTGGATTCTGATGTTGTTTTTGTTGAAACCAGGTTCCGTCCTGAAGTCCTTAACTCAGACATTTTTAATAGTAGTATTGTTACTTTTAGGAGAGGTCGGTCTGGGAGAATTGTTGGTAGTGTTCTGATTTCTGTTAGATCGTCTCTATGTGCTGATGAAGTACTTACCCCTTACTCTGACAATATTGAGTTTGTGTACAAGTTTAAGTTAGCAATTGCAAATATATAATATAAAATATACTATTTTATGAATTAAATGAATCGTACACATGGCTTAGTTTTTACAGATCGCGCCACAAATTTTTCATTGCGTAGCTCCAATCCATTATCTAACCCTGAAGATAGTTATCACCCTACTCTTCAGCTAGAAATTCTCTTGAAGACATCTTTATTGAATTTACCTAAGGGCTTGAAGGCTAGTAAATCTTTTTGTTTTAGAAAAACTGGTTTTGGTAAACTTAACTAGTTTCTCTTAAATACTACTTTAATTCCTAACTTCTATGGGTGATATCGATGAAACTGCACAGTTTTTTAACAAAATATTACTAAAATAAATTAAAGCTTTTTTTTTTATGGGGTAAAAAAAAACCACCCTGTATCCGAACACAGGGGAGATGTGTTAACGTTTTCTTTATTTTCTTGTTGATTAATAATTAAAAATATCTTGTTTTTCTTTTGTTTATGTTGTAAATGTTTGGCTTGTTCGTGCTTTCTCTTCTTTTCAGTTTGGCATTATTTTAAGTGATGCCTAGTCTGAAATAAAGTATTTTCAGTTTGCCATTACTTTAAGTGCTGCCTAGTCTGATATAGTCATGTTACTCTTTCTCATTGAAAAAATAATCAACAACTGAAATCTCTATCTTTGACTTTAAGAAAGAAAATGTTTGTTTTCGCGATTTTAGCATGCGAAAATAAATAAACATAATAAATAATTATTAATTTGATTTAATACGCACTTTTAATTTTCATTGAAAAAGAATGAAAACACTGCGTTAAAACACTGTTTTCTGTATAATATTTTTATATATTTGCAACCCTGTTCAAAATGACGCGCACTTGTTTGTTTATTTTTGGCTTGGCTTTTATGCTTATTGTATTTGCATGCATGCGGGCTTAAAGGTTACGCATATACTCACAATAAATGCTGCCACAGCAAATTCATTCCACCGCGGCTATAGATGTTAACACATCAAAAATCGTTCACTTTGCAAACAATTTTCTATACTTTATTACAAATTATGTTAAAATTTCTTAAATTGCCATATTCGTTAATTTATATTGAGCAATTTATTAAATGCAGATACCTGTAACATTTATCGAAATAAATGGTCCACCAAATATTCATATTTAGCGTAGCCGGCTTAAATTGTCTTCAAGCAGTTTATTTAGTATTCCACTGCAATCTGAACGAACTGGTGTTTCGATTGATCGCCAGTTCAGATCAATGCGTGTCAAACTTTTATTCCATATGAAATTATTAATTTCTCCAGAATTTAATAAGTTTATTTTACAAACTAATATTTTCCACCAATAATTCATGATTATTGCAAAATACTTAAATTGGCTTTGACTTTTATAATTTTCACAGTCAAAATGTTAAGAAGCAGCTTTTAGAATTTAAATGCCCGCAACAATGAAGACGAAGAGCAAATATTTCATAAATAGCAAGAAAAACGAGCTACAGTCGAAACTCGACCATCCGACAACTTACCCGAAAATCCAGTAAATCGAAGGGTTATTTTCATGCATTGGCTACTCTGTAGTCCGAATTAATTGCAATTCTTTAATCCGAATTTTATGTTTTCCTTATGTCTTCAGTGGATTTATATCGTTTTATCGGAAACATTTATATGTTTAGACACAACTTATAAATTAATTGTTATTTTTTTGTGTTTTTCTTTCATCCCTCTATCGGCATATTATATTTGGTATACTATTCTAATTATGTGATATACTGTTTTAATTTTTGTTTTCAAGAGACTTTTTAAGCGTCAAGAGACCTGCACGTGGAGTTACTCTTATTAATTGTTTGACTTTTGTTTTGATGACGAGGATTTTTGTTTTCATATGATTGTAGTTTTTGGGCTCGCCGATTGCGCATATTTGTTGTTGCTCCTTTTTTTCTAGTTGTCATGTGCGTGACGACGGTGGTCATTTTTTTTGGCAATGCAAGAGTGTGGTTGTTCTTTTGCTTGCTACATTTTATGAGTGCCTGGTATGAAAAGGCGCTGGTCGACGGTACCGTCTGAAATACATGAGTTTGTGTATGCATGCAGAAAAGAATTTGCCATGATTTTGAAGCTTGGATTATTTCTTCGTCTACACAATATATTTTTGGCTTTATATTGCTGCTGCTTCTTTATTGTCATAGGCGTTTCATTCCTCATCATATGTGACTGGTATAAAAAGACAGCACATGTGTAGGTAGGAAAGGGAAAACAATCACAGAAAGAGCAAATTATAACAGATTTCTAAATTTTGCTCTTGCAAGTTCCGTTTGTCCTCAACTATACGCTGCCCGCCGCTGCCTGATTTTGTCATTAGAATTTGAAATTTAGTTTGTATGAGTTTCGTCTTCTTATAACTTTATATTCTCTGAACTGGGTCATGCGCTTTCTTATTATATATATATATATATATATATGTATATATATATATATATTATTCTCTGCTACTACTATTTGATCCTAGATGGCGAAGCTATATTAAATTTTTTTCTGATATAAAGAAGTATTATGTCGCCGATAGGAGATAATTAAGTCAAAATAGACAAAAACCAGAGTAGAGAATATGTATAAAAAGAAGACGCATGTCACCGTTGAAAATATTTGTATGTGGGTCGTCTCAACACGACCCTAGCGTAAGATGGTGTGTATTTTTTTATGGAATACTAATTTATGGTTTCATGAGTCGTTCCATGTGTCATCAAGAGTAGAGCAGGTGGTGTCGCTCTTGTTGATATTTTGAGTTTTGTTTTGATTGTAGTTGTTGGGCTAGCCGAATGCTTACATTTGTTGTTGCGCTTTTTTCTTTCTCTGTGGTAGTTGTTGTGTGTTATGATTGTCTTCATATACAAAGCATTTTTTGTGACGATTGCCATTTTTTTGAAGTTTCATTTGTCAAGCTTGTAGCTTGTCGAAACTCGATAATCCCAAGTAATAATTGCAGGCCCAATTCGAACTATTGAATCTTTCGGGTTACTGGATTGTTTTAATAAATTCAACTTTATTAAAGAAAAACACAACGTTCAATAAAAAAAACAATTCATTTATAAGTTGTATATAAACATAAGGAAAACATAAAATTCGGATTAAAGAATTGCAATTAATTCGGACTACAGAGTAGCCAATGCATGAAAATAACCCTTCGATTTACTGGAGTTTCCACTGTAGCTCGTTTTTCTTGCTTTTTATGAAATATTTGCTCTTCTTCTTCATTGTTGCGGGCATTTAAATTCTAAAAGCTGCTTCTTAACATTTTGACTGTGAAAATTATAAAAGTCAAAGCCAATTTAAGTATTTTGGACTAATCATGAATTATTGGTGAAAATGTTAATTTGCAAAGTAAATTTATTAAATTCTGGAGAAATTATGTATTTCATATGGAACAAAAGTTTGACACGCATCGAACTGAAATGACGATCATTCGAAATAACAGTTCATTCAGATTGTAGTGGAGTGCTGAATAAATTGTATGAAGACAATTTAAGCCGGCTATGCTAAATATGAATGTTTGGTGGATGGTTTGTTTAGATCTTTCACTATTCACATGACATGTGTCTGATTTTCATAAATTGAGCAATATGAATGAATAATTATGGAAATGTAAGAATTTTGTTATAACTTCTATTAATTTATATGAATAAAAATTATTAAAATATGATTAGAAAATATAGTGCAATAATAGAAATATACGCAATTATCAGAAATTAATAACATATTAAAAATTGGAAAAATATGCATAAAAAATGTCTTGGATATTTAATCATTCATTTATTACTACTCAACATCAAAACTCCACCCTAAAATAGGCAAACTGCACACTAGGCATTAGTGCGAGCAGTATATGAATAGGCAGATAGGGAAACAATAACATTTGAAATCTCATCAAAGCGCTTACACCAAAAAAAAAAACCAAATCCATTTCTATTAGTTGCATTGTGCGAGGGCATACTGTAATTTAGTGCGCCTTTTTTTGTGATAATGATATATTTTGTTTCATAATACATATTTTGATTACAATTACTAAAACATTCGGAATTTTAAACTGTATCAGCGTATTTAAAATGGTTCCTTTAGTCCAAATTAACAAAAATTTGGTATCTACCTTAAGCCTAGTTTACACGCAACATGAGTACATCAGCATTGCGTTTTGAAAAATATAAACATTGTCGGTCAGTTTATAATACTTATTTCATACTCAGCAATTAGTTATTTCATACTCATCAAATACTTACTTTGTACTCAGAAAATACTTTGGTATTGCATTGACGGCACGTCGTTTCAAATTTTTGCCAGTCGAATCGCGAGCGGCGACCGAGGCGTGGGAAAACAGAGCCGATGGTCGGTTGGGTGCAATTGTGAACAGCGCAATTTATGGATTTCTAGTGGGCTCAGTCGCTTGCAGGCTACCAATCCTATCGGTCATCTCGCAAAGCGCTCTCAAGCTTCGTTAAGCATACAACCTTACGCCCATGTGTGTTCGGCCTAGATCTTTCAATTGTAATGTTATCCCAAACTTCCTTCACTACCGTTAAAAGCATTCTAACTGTTGTTGGTTTCTTTTCAACAACTGCTTCTTTACCCCCTCAACTATAATCGAATTTAAGTCCGGTGACTGGGCTGGCCATTCCATAACAACGATTTCGTTTCGAAAAGACCAAACTTTCTCCATCTTGTTTGTAAGTTTGGGATCATTATCCTGCTAGTATGTCCATTTTAAAAGCATATTCCACTCTGCGTAAGAGTAAGTAAGTAGTAAGCAGCATGACTTTTGCTAAAATTTTTATATATTTGGAGACATTCATGCCGCCGTGTTTTACAGTATGTGTCGCATATTTAGGATCGAATTTTTGATTTAGTGCAGACTTTGCACACATTGCCTCAGCAGAACCGAACAAAATCACTTTTCATGTGTTTGTCCGTAGTATACTATGCTATTTGGAGTCTAGACAGGTTTTTTTGAAAATCAGTACATTCGCAAATTGCAATTAATAAGAGCACTTTTATAGGAAGACTATCACATAATTTTTGACATTATAGATATCTACGAACCGTGGAGGAGCCAACATTAAGACTAAGTTATTGACAATTTTTTATTTAAAATCAATTTTGGATTTTTTTTTTCATTATTCGTTTTACATAATTTTTAGTTTTCATGATAACTTTTTATTTCCACCCTCGATTTTCTGGCCTTTTTATTGGCACTTACCATTTTAGCAGATTATCCAACAGCAATCTCGGATACACTTTTAGAGTTTTCCCTTATCTGGCATCTTTCTTGTTGATAGTTTTTCATCCGTGCAGTGTTTTCCACGGCCCATTTAGTTTTAATTATTCCGTAGTGCTATTTTTTTTGCACAGGTGTATATGAGTATGTGTTTATTTCTTTTTTTATTTTATTGTATTATTATTATTTTATTTTATATTTTTTGTTTGTTTTAGAACACGGACATAGTGTATTGGATTGTGCAGACAATTTGGTGTCGTCACTTCAGGTATGTGAATTTAGATTTATTAATAAAAAAATATTTAAGTAATGTAGGATCAACTTTCTGAAGCCAAAATTGGGTTGTTTACAATATGTGAAAAATAAGTAGGTAATATTTGATACTAATTGTGTATAGAAAATAAACGGCGACAAATTTTAATCAGAAACAAAGATTTCCTTGATATAGAAATTTATTTTTAACTTTAAATTAAGTATACATACTTCTCTAATAAGTTTGTTTGCCGATTTCTCTTCTTTGTTAAGCACCGAAGCATTGTTTTTTTTTATTGTTCCTTTTAAAAAAATGTTTATACACTGTACCAAAAAATGGTAATGGGTATATTAAAGTTGTGCAAATGTATGAAACAGGCGAAAAAGGGTTAGGTATACCCCAAAAAGTATATACATTCTTGATCACCGTCGACAGACGAGTCGATATAGCCATTTCCGTCTTTCTGTCCGTATGAACGCACCGATCTCGGAAACGGTTAGGCCTACAATCAACAAATTTGGCATGAAGACTCTTTTAATCCATAGGCATAACGACATATAGCTGCCATAGGAACGATCGGCCGAAAACCCACATTTAGTAACCAAAACCCTTTTGGACTTAATAGTTTTAGCTAATCTTCAATTACATACCTAAATATATACCTATATTCACTATATCATATAGCTGTCATAGGAACGATCGGCCGAAAAACTACATTTACTGAGAAAAACTTTTTTGTTTATTAAGATATCGTTACCAAATTTTGGATTTAATGATTTTAAATAATATCCAAACATTTTCCCGAATATGATAAATATCGGTTTACTATAACATACAGCTGCCATAGAAACGATCGGCCAAAAAATGGCTTTTACTAAAAAAAAATTTTTTTTTCTTGAGATATCCTTGCTAAATGAATACAAAATATTAAAGTTATCAAAAAATATGTTCAGTTTTGGATTGGGTACAGAGTTTTCTATAGTCGGTTACGTCCGACTATAGTTTAATTTAGACCTAGTTCAACTAACCCGCACATCTACGGAAACAATCATTAGTTATTAAGTAATGTAATATTTGCTTTAAATGCCTTTCTTTTATTTTCAGTTAGAGGATGACATCTGCGATGATGAAATGTTCACTGACGTTCAGAATATTTTAAGATCACCGTCTTCCAATAAACCTGAGAATTTGGAATGGTATAAAATTAATTGATAACTTAACTTATAATTCAAAAAAAAAAATTTTTATTTTTATAAATAAATAAAAATAATAAGTATATACACCGAGTATACTTATCGTATTTTGTATTTAATTGGAACTTTATTTGGAACATTTTCAATTATTTTCTATTTAATTCAGTTAAAATGGAGATATACCCGACAGTTCTTATACCCTCATCCTCATGTCGTAATCTCTCTCATCCTTAAGAATTTTTAAGTTTAAAACCCTCATACATTTGAGCTGGAAGTTTCAAACCCCATCGTAAATATCTAATATATATTGCACCGTAAACCATTTTTGTATTATTCATTCATGTTTCTTGTCCTCTTTCTGTATCCTCTTGGCAGAGCGGGATGTGTATCGCACAGTTATATCCATTTACCCCTGAACCTGCACCATATTCTGTTTTTGAATACCTTGAGTGCAGCTGAAGGCTTGACTGATTCCAATGTAAGTGTATATTGTTAGAAACCTTTCTTTACCTAGGGTTGCCACTAGTATGTCTGTCGTTGTCATCATGTTGGATATTTAGTGAATTAATTGTTATATCATCATCACCATGCTCAGCCAATTACAACCTGATGTGGGTCAGGGCTTCCGTCACAGTCTTCCTTCATAGTTCACGGTTATTTGCCATTGTTTCGTAGTTTCGGATGTTCATTACTCTCACGCCTGTTTCCATTGCATCTAATAAACGGTTCCTGAGCTTTCTTGTCTTTCTTTGAGTACCTTTTTCGGATTGCGAATAACGTGGTCAAGCCATCTTATGCGTTGGGCTTTTATAAACCGAATGATAGTCTCGTTGTGGCAAAGTTCTTCCAGCTCCGAATTATGGCGAATTCTCTACGTACCATCCTCGAGCTTAAGTGGCCCAAATATTCTCCTCAGTATTTTCCTTTCAAAAGTTTCAAGTTGCTTACAGTCTGGGGTTTTAAAAGTCCATACTTCGCAATCATGAGTAAGGATAGGGCGAATGAAGGTTTTGTAAATAATAAATTTTGTGTGTGTTTTTAGGAGTTTGAATTTCAAGAGCTTAAGTTGTGTAGAGTAGCCCCTATTAGCGGTCAATTTACGATCCTTGGTCGCGGAAGATGAGTCGCCTGTGCTGGAGAATACCACACACATCACACCAATATATCAGAATTCTTCTTTGTTCCTTGCCTTGATGACTTCGATTTAATAAAATATTTTGTCTTCTGTTCAATGATAAACAGGCCGATATCATTTGCAAGCTTATCAATGTCTGTAAATGTTTCTTTTAGCTCATTTATGTTGTGCGATAAGATTGCTATGTCGTCCGCATATGCAAAGACTTGTGTTGATTTATATTGTAATGTGCCGCCTTTATTAACTTGCTTAATAACGTAGTGAAGAATTAGATTAAAGATGGTTGTAGACTAAAGAGTTTATATGCAGTATTGAGAAGAGAAACATCTCCGTAATTTTCGCAAACTTTCTTGTCGCTTTTTTTGAAATACTGGAAATACAGGATATCCTCGCCATTCGGAGGAATCTGTTCTTTTTCCATATTTCTACTGTCAGGTAATCGAGATATTCATGTAAGGCTACGCCGCTATCCTTAAGTTACTCAGCAATTATTGAGCCTTCTCCTTTATTGCGATGAAGTTTGTTTAGCGCGTTGATGATTTCATCTAGGGTGGGTGGATCTATTTTGTTTTCAGCTGTGTGTATGGGTTCCCTAGTTTCAGGAGTGGAGCTCTACCGGAGAAATGCTATTGTAACATTCTTAGCATTTCTTCTTTCAGCTGCAGTGGCTGTACATTTTTCGCTAGGCATATGTTTAATCTGGGCAGAAAAGGTGCTGATTAATGTTTTATTTGACGATAGAACTTTGTAAC